>CP139509.1:331556306-331829901 GCA_021014915.2 Artemisia tridentata subsp. tridentata
CTACAAGGCTATCAAGAGGATCTCATAAGAAGAACACAGGTACTAATTCAGAAGGTATGTTTTTTACATATAATTTAACCATTGGGTTGTTGTATTGTTATTGTTGTTGTTGTATAATTAATCTAATGTTTACATACACGTTCGTTTTTTAACAAACAATCTAGCATAGGGTTGTTATATTCTTATTGATGTTGTTGTTGAAGTTACATAATGTTTTATTGTATAAACGTTTTCAATTGATTATAGATGCTGAAGCAAACAAAAGCATTACTATGCAGGATAAACATTCTAAAACCCCTTCATAAGGTATTTTGTTGTTGTATAGGTTTTAATGCATTGTACATTAATTTGCTTTATTTTACCATGTAAGTTTATGTGTGTGAGACACATTATAATTACAGGTAAACATCCACAGACGGTAAACATGGTTGAAAGTGAAAGACCATGCATAATATCTAAACACAATGTATCTAATGGTCTAACACAATCAATAGGTAGTAACTTTGTCAATGTTTTATTTATGTACATTGTACATGGTGTTTATACCATGTTATTTAATTTATGTCTTCTGAATCAGCAGCAAATGTAGGTTTGGTTCAGCAATCTTCATCTTCTGAATTGGAAGATCCCATGTTTGAAAGTGATACACCTGGTGGAGGATCTATAGTAGGTGTTTCTAATGTAGTTAATGAATTTGAAGGTAGTATGTTGACTAACATTTTATTTAAAACAATTGTACATTGTGTTTATATAGTGTTAATTTAAGGTATGGTTGTTGTATTGTTATTGTTGTTGTTGTATAATTAATCTAATGTTTACATACACGTTCGTTTTTTACCAAACAATCTATTCGTAGGTTTGTTATATTCTTATTGATGTTGTTGTTGAAGTAACGTAATGTTTTATTGTATAAACGTTTTCAATTGATTATAGATGCTGAAGCAAACAAAAGCATTACTATGCAGGATAAACATTCTAAAACCCCTTCACAAGGTATTTTTTTGTTGTATAGGTTTTAATGCATTGTACATTAATTTGCTTTATTTTACCATGTAAGTTTATGTGTGTGAAACACATTATAGTTACAGGTAAACATCCACAGACGGTAAACATGGTTGAAAGTGAAAGACCATGCATAATATCTAGACACAATGTATCTAATGGTCTAACACAATCAATAGGTAGTAACTTTGTCAATGTTTTATTTATGTACATTGTACATGGTGTTTATACCATGTTACTTAATTCATGTCTTCTGAATCAGCAGCAAATGTAGGTTTGGTTCAGCAATCTTCATCTTCTGAATTGGAATTTCCCATGTTTGAAAGTGATACACCTGGTGTAGGATCTATAGTAGGTGTTTCTAATGTAGTTAATGAATTTGAAGGTAGTATGTTGAATAACATTTTATTTTAAAAAATTGTACATTGTGTTTATATAGTGTTAATTATTTCAGCATCCAAACCACCTGCAAAAAGCATATTTGGAAAGCGTTCATCATCTTTTGCGCCACAACTGCTTCACGTGGGTAACATGTCTCTGAACCATTTGTTTTCATATCATAAATTGTGTTTATAATATATTGATTAATTGTGTTTGTATATTCTAATTTGTGGTAAATCTGTATCCATTAAATAATAGGATCTGTTTGAACATTGAAAAGAAAATCGAAAAGTCACTCTGCCTGTTTTGAAACACATTCCACATATGAAAATTCTGATATTCATTCTTCCAACTTTGAGTCTCAATCAGGTTTGAATATTTGTTTAAAAAAACATGATCTTTTATTATTGCATCTTATATAACAATTTGTTTTATTATTGTTGTTAGGGAGAGCAACCTCAAATGTTGATTCTAAAAGAATTTTTGCGGATATTGTTGGTACAGTTGTAGCTATTGGAAAAATAGTGACAATGAACAGCGCTGGCAATTTTTGCAGATATTGTTGGTACAGTCGTAGCTATTGGAAAAATAGTGACAATGAACAGCGTTGGCGGCCTAATATACGTAAAATAGTTGTCGTTGAAGACGCCGAGTAATTATATTTTATATATTATCAATTTTTAAAGATAATGTGTATAGAATATATTCAACCCTAATCATATATTGATTGTACACTATGCTATGTAGATCTCTAAGAGTTAAATGTACTTTTTGGGACAATTGGGCGTTAATGTGGAATGACTACAACAACAAACGTGATGAGCTTGGTCATACAGACATCCTCTTGATGTTGGGGAAAGTGAAATATTGGGATAGTAAGTTTTATGAATGTGTATTAAGATTTTAGTCACAAAATTTATAAACAGGTATGTGCCACAATTGTTGGTTTTTCAGAAAAGGTAATTACATTGATGTTGTGCTATATGTGTTTTATTTTTGAACTAAATACATTTTATATTTATTTGGAAACTTATTTATAAATGCCGCAGATATGAAGAACATGAGGGGTATAACAACTATTTCAAAAGTGGTTTTATATAAGAGGATCATAGCTCTACCTTAACACTATATATACATCATAATATAACGTTTCTTCGAAAGTCAAAAAATGGATAAGCTGTGTTGATAAAAATATACCCATTATGCACGGCCATAGACACTCTGCAAGGCTTGCTAAAGGATCTGATAAGAAGAACATCTGTACTCCTTCGGGAGGTATGTTTTTTACATGTAGTCTAATCATTGGTCATTTTAATATATTTAACGATGGTTTATGTTTATAAACAAGTATATACTAATTGTTATGCATGAATCAAAATAGGATGACAATGAGGAAGCTCAAGGCTTGGAATATGACTCTGTGTATTCAGATGATGAATCAGAAACACAATTTGATGATATGAATTAGGTATTGTGCATTTCTTTTTAAATGTCAATAAACACCCTTAAATTTTAACAAGCAATACAATGTAAGTTTTTACTTCTTCTGTCAAAATGTGTCAAGAATCAACAAATGAAACTATAGTTCCATCAGTAGATACAACGATCGATAGTCCAACAGCGTGTGATGATGCCACTGATGATACCCCATTTCAATTTGATGAATCTTGAAAAGCATATATTTACACTTTGCAAGTTATCATGTGTATAGATATTCCTATTAAGTTTCACTCTTTTTATTTCCAATTTGCATACATAAACTTGCTTTTAAAAGAGCAAAACATATCCTTTACAGAATGATATGGTTATTTGTCCTTATTTAATGTTTTAAAATTTTGAGTGATTTGATTATTTGAGCTTTTATTTTTTAGTTGTAACAGTTATATTAAAAGCATAATTTCCCAAAATATATATAAATAAAATTGAAAATTTTAAAATTAGTGTTAATCCTGATAGAGTTAAAAAAAAAAAGATTTTTCAATGTTAAAAAATAAAACATAATTTTTTGATATTTACAAAATTATGTGTTATTGTTTTTAAAAAAGAGTTTATCGTCCACATATATTTATCAATACGGTCGCCCTACATCTGTTTTAATAATTATATAACAAATTCTGGCCCAAGAAAACCAACCTAGTAATAACAATCCCGAGTCAATGAAGAACTATATAATGTGTAAAAGAACAACATCCATCAACATATAATTCTCCTATGGAGTCATCAAACCCTAAAATATTTCAAGATGCAAGCTCACATGCGCCTCACATTGATTCAAAATGTGAAGATCAAACCAATTCTGAAAAAAATCATGCGACAGAACCAAAGATGGAGGATGGAGTACGTGATCAATACGGTAAAGAACCAATTAACAAGGTGGATGATGCATTGAGATTTATGACATCGGTCTTTGAAGAAGATGGACCATCTCAGAGTAGTAAAGGTATCACACATAAAGTTTCCAGTATTTTCTAAATAAATTTTTGTTTTCATGTTAAGTTTATTAGTCCTTGCACTTTTGATTGATTAGATGAGTTACCCGAATCTATTCTCCTCGATTGGCTTAAACTGAATGTTGGAGATCCACAAGAGTCTCTACAAGTTCTCAACGGCACTAAGTCAAAGGTCCTAAAAGCAGAGGCTATGATTAACAAAATGCGAGAGATAGGTCATGAAGTAACTGGTGACTACTTCATGGATTTAAACTTCTTTAGCGATGAAGATTGAAATTTCACCATCTTATTAGTTTTCATTGTTCACAAGTTAATTTACTTTCAGTTTAAATAACAAATGAGTTTCGTTGATGTTTCATGATTTGAATTTTTTTGGGTTGCTCGATTTTGTTTAGTATTTTTATATATCCTGTTTCACCTTTAATAAATGCAAATAATATGGTTATTTTATACTCTAAATATATGATATGCTCAAATCATTCCTGAATATAGTCTTATATTTAAATTGGATAAGTAAGATTCGTGTAATAGATAAACATGGTATACCGGATATTGATTAAATTTAGAATATACTCATTATAGATTATACACCCTCTCCGCACCTATAAATGCTGATTCGATCTCAAAAGCAATTAAACATCTATAGTTCTTTTCTACTTTCGGTTAACAATAATAGTTTCTAATGGATCGTGAGTTTTTTCCCCAACAAAATCGCCAAACAAACGCCCGAGAAGTGTTTCCCCACCAAAAGAACTCTCATCGGATTCAAAAAGAGACACGGAGGCTGTGTGGTATTACCTACCAATATGATATATTGCTCAGCTTAGGCGACTGATAGCAGAGATGGAAGCACGAATCGTAAGCGATGAACAAACAATGTTGGAATGTAAAGAGGCTATTGATCAGCAAAGGAAGAAAATATTAGAGTAACAAGAGAGGATAAACAATGCTAAAAAACAGATGGATAACTATAATTTTTTGTAGGTTCTTTCATATATGATAGTATTTATCAATTTTTTTTTACTACGTTTTTTTATGTTTAATGTTGGTAGATTCGTGAGATGGATAACTATAATTATTTGTGGGTTCTTTCATATAAGATAGTATTTATCAATGGTTTTTTTTAATACGTTTTTTTATGTTTAATGTTGGTAGATTCCTGATCACATCCATATGGTTTTCATAAGCTTGACAGTACTAATTTCCAATGGCAGCAATACTAACTTATTATACAATTAGTACAAACGTCGATCAGAACTAAAAAATTGATGTGGCAGTAGCAAGTATATTGAGCAGTACTAATAGAGTATGGCAGTGCTAACTACATGCAAAACACTATTAGATAAATTGTAGCAGTACTAACATGAACAAGCAGTTGTAATCATGTGCGAGCAGTACTAACAAGTTGTAGCAGTATTATAAATGGCTCATCAGTAACATGGTTGAACAACCCGTTTGTATTAAATAGTTACATATTCTATTTTTTTAGTTGATGAAACGATGCACAAAAATATAATTGATACGTGAATTATTGCGTTGATTTATTTAAGTATTTAATGCATATGTTATCCACGAAATATAACATAAAAAAATACAATACAATTTAAATGGGAAGATGATATTTAATATTTGTATTTACAATGCATGCGTATAAATTTATTAAAAGGTTTAGACTAATCTTTAATGCATGTACATAAATAGATTTATAGAAACTACGAATTTGGAAACAAATCGACTTTCCAATTAATTTTTGTGACTTTCCAATGTAAATATTGTCACTTTTCATAGTCTATAAATACAAAGGCCCAACAAATAACTTTTATTATCTTCTCACCATTCTAACTTATATTTTACCAAACAACTTCAATGGCATCGTCTTCATCAAATGTTGAATCGAAGAAAAATAAACGACCAAGGCATGACTCTATTCCTCCAATGCCAGAAAAATACAAGATTTTCAACATACCCCATAAAATCTGGGATAAATGTCATTCAGGGAATTACGTAACTGAAAGAACATTGATTGATCTTTACAACGGTCGTATAAAGCTTCTTGAAGAACAAAACATGAGAGATGAAGAAATCATACGGGAACGCCAACAGAAAATTGATGATCGGAAAACAACAATAGCAGAAACACAACAAAAAATTGTTGCGGTTTACAAAGATATTTGTTGATATAAATAATGCCTAAACACGTTGTAATATTTTTTGATATCTCTACGTTTTGATAATCACAAGATGTAAAATCATTAAACGAAAGATTATGACGTAAACAAGTATTTAGTTGTAAATATCTATTTTGACAACTCAATCACTTAAGGTATGAATAAACAAATGCTTAATGCATTATATGATCAAAGGAATTTTTTTAATCACTAAACTTTTTATAAAATGTCACAAACATTTTATATTTTTTAGAAAAACATTTTTGGTATTAAATAAATATGTTTAATCTATTATAAATATATGAATTCAAATTTTCAACCAAAAATGGCAAAAATGTTTCAGAAAAACCTTCCCCATAAAAAGACAAATCTGAGCAATGTTCGGAATTGGGCGGCCCCCTTAATTCACTAGGCGGTCCCCTTAAAATTAAGGGGACCGGCCACCTATTTAAGGGGACCGCCCCGCTCCTCTAGGTCCTCAGATTTGCCTATAAATACTGGTTCATCTCTGGACTTTTTCCTCACCTTTTGCACCCCAAACCTTCTGTTCTAAATCTCTTCTCATCTTTCTAAATCCTTTCTAAAATCCTTTGATCATATATTCTTAAGCATTGGTTTCAAATTGATCCAAGCTTCCACCATCAAAGTGCAAAAGAAGAATACTCCTTCAACTAGAGAAGAAGTATTGTAGTTTAACTCATATTATTTTGTAGTTGTGTAAAGTGTTGTATAGTTGTGATAAGTAGATCTAAGTGTAAGTAAGTAGTTGTGTTGTAAAGAAGTAGTGTAGAAGTTGTGAAGCCGCCGTGAAGAAGTCGTGAAGTAGCCGTGAAGAAGTTGTGAAGCCGGTGTGAAGAAGTTGTGAAGAAGTTGTGTAGAAGTTGCGTAGAAGTTGTGAGATTGGTTCTAGCTACGATTAGAACTCGACATTTAGCTTTGTGTCGTTAAACCGGTGTAAGCGAAAGTTGTGTAAGGTTTCTCCGCCACAAGGGAGTTTGTTGACATAGTGAAGTGAACTCTCGAGTAGGTGACTCGAGGAGTGGAGTAGGGCAAGGAAGGTGTCCTTGTAGCCGAACCACTATAAATCTCCGTGTTGTGGTTTGATCTGTCCATCTCTATCTTTCATTTTATTTCATTTACTTTACTTGCATTGTTTATTTACATTTACTTATATTTGCTCATTTTGATTCAAGAGTTGAATTCACATAAAATCAAATCGAAGTTTTAAAAAGTAAACAAAAAGTTTTCATAAATTAAAAAGACGTAAAACTATTCAACCCCCCTTCTAGTTTTCCACAATTGGTATCAAGAGCCACGTCAAACAAGATTTTTAAAATAAATTGTATTTTAAAACTTGAAACGATCTATGGAATCCGAAAAATATTTAGAAGGGCAATATATGCAAAGACCACCACTATTTGAAAGTGATGGATTTCTTTATTGGAAAAATCGATTCGAAACTTATGTGAAATCAAAAGATCTAGATCTTTGGCATGTTATTACTAATGGTGATTTTTTACCTATTCAAAATAACCCAGAAACTAAAAAGGATGAAATAGTACCTTTTGAAAAACAAAATGATGATTTAAAAAGAAAACTTGCTAAAAATAATGAAGCAAAAATGGTTATTTATAATGCGTTACCGCGTAAAGAATTCGAAAGAATCTTTATGTGTGAAACCGCAAAAGAAATTTGGAACTCTTTACTAATAACTCACCAAGGTAATAGTCAAGTCAAAGATAATAAAATAGATCTTCTTGTTCAACAATATGAACAATTTACGATTCCTGAAGAGGAATCAATTGATAATGCTTTTGCTAGGTTTAACACAATCATCACAAGTTTAAAAGCACTTGATGAGAGTTTTTCTAGTAAGAATTTTGTTAGGAAATTTCTTAGGGCTCTTCATCCAAAATGGCGAGCTAAAGTTACGGCGATTGAAGAATCGAAGAACTTGTCAACTCTTCAACTTGATGAGTTGATCGGCAACTTGAAAGTCTACGAAGCAATAATAAAGAAAGACTCCAAGATGGTCAAAGGAAAAAGAGAACAAAGCAAGTCAATTGCATTGAAAGCTAGGAAGGAATCTAGTGACGAGGATAGCTCAACCTCCGAAAGTGATGACGAAGAATATGCCATGGCCGTAAGAGACTTCAAGAAGTTTTTCAAACGACGAGGAAGATTCGTTAGACAACCACATGACGAAAGAAAGGCACTCCAAAGAAACAAAGACGACAAAACTAGCAAGAGCGAGAGGAAGTGCTTTAAATGCGGTGATCCAAATCATCTCATCGGAAGATGTCCAATGATGTCAAAGGAACAAAATCAAAAGGCGTTCGTTGGAGGAGCATGGAGTGATAGTGACGAAGATGAGAAAGAAACCACAAAGGAGGAGAAGTGTCTTATGGCTAAGACATCAAGTGAGGTACATTCCGAAACCGAATACTTTAGTGATGAATATTTATCATTAGACGAAAAAGACTTAGATAGTGAATATAATAGGTTATGCAAACTAGGTCAAAAAGTAATGACTAAAAACAAATCACTAAAACGCATAAATAACCAATTAGAAAACGAAATACTTGAATTAAAAATTAAACTACAAACTTAGAAAAAGGCAAAGAAGCTTTTGCAGAATGTAAAACATGTCTAGAGACTAAAAATGAAAACGAAAAACTTAAGGAAGAAATTTGTAAACTTGACAAATTCGAAAATAGTAGTAATTCACTTAGGAAAATAATAAGTATTCAAAGAGTATCAGGAGATAAAACCGGCTTAGGATTTAATTCAACTGAGGCTTCAACTAGTGAAACTAAAAATGTAAAGTTTGAGTGTGAAACTAATAAGCAAAAATCTTTAGAGTCAAAACCTAAATATATACTTATGAAAGATAGAAAAATACCCATAGCTAGTAATGAGGAAGTAAAAATTTTTCTACAAACCATCTTTAAAAACCAAAGTAGAATATTCTAAAACCAAAATTAAGGTAAAAAACACCTCCTCCTAGAAGACCACTTAGTCCTCACCCTCGGCCTAAAACTCCTCAACCTAGAAGAAACCAAAATAGACCAAACCGCCAAAATAATAGTCACCCAATGTGGAATTATTCAAGTCCACCAAGTTTCAATCCTTGGGGAATACTTCCACTATATATGCATCCTAGTCAATTGCAAACCATGTTTGGTTCAAACAACTATGGACCATTAGACCATGGGGACCAAGTGGCTAGATTGTCAACTCATCGGGAAAGTCGGTATCTCATTCATGATTGGCTTCTATAAGTCAATATATATGCTTTGAAGTGCTTGAAGATCACACATTGAAGACTAAAAGGTACGCCTCTCTTTCATGCTCACCACTATATACTTAGATTAATGAACTAGCTTATTGCATGCCCCGTTAGTCTTAAATGCTTAGTTTAGTTAATACTTATGTGTTTGTCAGTGAGTTTTCCTCTTATATATATACATATATTCATACTTATATATACTTATATTACTATATATATATATATATATATATATATATATATATATATATATATATATATATATATATATATATATATATATATATATATATATATATACACATATCTTCTCACAACCTAGATACGTCATTTGTTGACTATCTAGAACTAAAAGAAATTGTTCGTCCTCGAACCTTTTCTTCCCCCTTTGCTCTCTTGGACTATAACGTTCAACATGAAAATCTTCTATGTCCACTCTCACAAAACTCATGGTGATGAAGAGAAGTGAGTTGAGTGGATCAACATAGAAGTAGAATTCGAACCTTCACAAAAGAAAACTATGGATGAAACAAACTCCCATCGTCGTTAGCATTCATCTCCGTCATTACCTCATCATCTCTCGACACCATTCAGTTGTCCACTTTAACACATAATATATATATATATATATATATATATATATATATATATATATATACACACACACACACACACACATTCCCTCTCATTCCTCAAACTCATTGTCGACTTGACGTCTTGATCATTTTATCCAAAATCCTCAAGATATATTTTTTAACGAAATGTTAATAAAATGCGTCAAGTATTCCCTCCTCGTGCCAATACAACCCAACGTATTTTTGATATATGATAAATCTATCTATACACATATAAATATTTTACCATCAGAAACGAAAACTCGAAAAATTCCAATTTTTGGTGGGCGGCCCCCTTAATTTTAAGGGGACCGGCTTGTTATCGAGGGCGGCCCCCTTAATGTTTAAGGGGACCGGCCATCTGATGCACCAAAATCATTTTCCCTTCTTGAAAAATCTGCCAAACACTCCATTTCTCATTCACCCTTTTTCTCCTACCTGCTGTGAACGAACCACACTTCCCAAAACCATCAAAACCAATTACCAAATCACCAATTCGGGCTTAATTCGCAAGGGGCAAACACTTATATCTCGATTAGCAACATTTATTGTAAGTTTTCCAACACACATTTCATCTTATTTCATCTAATTTTGAGTCTAATCCTAATTAGGTATTTTATTTAAAATTTTCAAATTCAAATTTTTTTATTGAAATTAAGTCTAGGATTCTCATAACCAAATGCTCCCCATAAGATTAGAATGCTTAATCAACACTAGAAACTAAGTAATCAAAAACCCTCGTGTCAAAATTTTGAAAAACCATACTCTCATTCAAAATTTTTTTTATTGTTGAATCATGCCATAAACACTCGTTAAAACTAATCACATTGTATTATCACAATTCCTTAATCCTAAAAATATATTTTTCGAATCATGAAAAATGGTTTTATTAAACATAAGAGAGTGTTTGGATTAGGTCATAGAGTCGTCGATATTTAATCGAAATAAAGTTCACAACTACTTGTCAAGTTTATAAACACGCAACTAGTTGTTTTAAGTCATCAAGATACATAATTCATATGTATATTGAGATATTAGTAGTTATTTTTCTAGTTAAGGGGGCGTTTGGCGCAACATTTTGAAAGGTATTTTTGAGTCAAAATCTACGTTTTCAACTTTTTCAATAAGTTACTTAACATAAACACTCATAAGAAATAGCTAGACATACAATCTAATGTTTGTCTAGCCACATTTCAAAGTACCTTATGATGTATAAGGGAGCGTTTGGATGTTTTTGGTTCTTTATCACAATATCCGTATAACTACTCCTTAACATCATGAAATACATTTTAAGCGAGTTAGAAATTAAAACCAAGGAAAATTGTAAACATCTTCTTAGGATTAAATTTTTAGAGTCGAAGTATGTTTGCGTTCCACATAAGTAGCATATACGACATATGCATGTTATATTTTTTCTTAATTTTATTTTCTAGTTGCTATCTTATTTAGGTGAAAATGCCTAAAGCCACGGTTGGTGATTTTTCCAAAACCAAGCAATATATTCCAAAAGTCTCCGCTACTCTCGGCATATCTCCCGCCATTGCCTGTTTCTATCGTCCCATCGAAGATAGAAACATTCATGAAGGTAGAATTGTCGATCAATCTTTCTATCAATCCGACAATATCGAACGAATTTTCACAAATGTTCGTCTCGATTGTCTCTTCAAAATAAATGAACCAATCATTCCTCGCTTTGTTCTTGACTTCTATAGCCAAGTGACGGTGCAAACCGATCAATATGGCTATATTCTTATCTCCTTTATGATCCAAAACGAATTTATCACTCTCACTCTTGCTCAATTTGGTCAAATCCTCCAAATTCCCTTCAACGGTCAAGCCGTTTTCTCAAATGAATGGGATCTCTCATCTCTTGAGAAAAATCGGCCTCAGGATGGTCCATACTATTCTGAGATTCCAACTCCTGACGACATTCGTCGACTACTCGAGCTAGAACGTGGTACGACTAGCCGAAGAATCAAGTCGAAAAATGTCGACATTCATGCAAACCAAGTCCTTCTCAAAGAACTAAGCCCCGACATGAAGCATTGGGAAGAACTCATTCGCGAGAATGCGTTTGGTACCGGCGGACACCGTGACCACCTCACGGCTAGCATCGCTCACATGTTGTATTGTGTTGTTGCGGAAGAACAATACAATTTGGCTTATTTCTTTGTCCATCGTATCATCTCCGCCAAAAATACTCCACATGCCAATCTTCCTTATGGTGTGTTCCTCACTAGACTTTATCGTTTTGTCATGGAACATTACCCACATCTTGAGAGTGATATCTATCAATTCGTTCGTCCCGTCTTGCGTCCTCTCACTTGTAGCCAACTTCGTCGATCTTGAAGTGACAAGGGCAAATCTCGTCGCCCTAATCTCTTCGCACCTCGTAGTTCCACATCTCATCGGAGAGATGATGATGATGAGGAGGAAGGCACCTCACATGTTATTACTCCATCTCCCACGACGTTCATGGACAATCTCCCGGAACTTAATTATTCCGATTATCAAGTTCCTCTTCCTTCCGAACAAACCGATCAAATCCTATTTGAACGACAAACCTCTTTGCTCAACACTACTCAACAGATGCATCAAGAGGTTCGAGGTGGTTTCAAGTCAATAGGAAAAGCTTTCAGGAAGATTCTCGGGAAGAAGAGATAGAGATGTGGATGTTGGCTTATTTGAACAATAATGTTATTAGACAATTTTTTTTTTTTTTTTTTTTTTTTTTTTTTTTTTTTTTTTTTTTTTTTTTGCTATTATATGTACTTGACAATTATCTTATTAGTTTCTTGTATTTTGAAGTATGTTAGGATTTTAACCATCCTCATGTTAGAACTTTGTTAATATGCTTATATTGCCATGCTTGCTATTTAATGATTATTGACATATATGCTTTATAATATGCTTATATTAGTTTAAATGTATGCATGATTATTTAATATGTTTATGCTACTATTTAATCATTCTTGGTATACATGGTTCAAATAGAGCTTGCTGCAAATACACCTTAAAAATTGACCCTTTTCTGGAAAATTTTCAAATTTGGTCGCCTGAGAAAATACCAAATGGGCGGCCCCCTTAATTGTACTAGGCGGTCCCCTTAATTTTAAGGGGGCCGGCCTACAATTAAGGGGACCGGCCATCTGGACAGTAAAATTCACTGTTTTCTTTTGCATCTTGTGACCCTTTTTATCTAGCCCCAGCTACCATTTCTCTTAATGACCCAACTGATTTTGGAATATTACTACAAAACCTCAAAAACTTACCAAAACCAACCACATTTTCATATTATAAATTCCCTCCAAATGATAATTCCTCATTTCATCAACCTTCACCTCCATCAAACACCATCCTAATCCACCATGGTATCACCAAAATCCTCCATCTCTAAGACCTCTAAGAAACAAAAGATTGTCATCATACCACCCAAACAACTCTTCATTGATCTTACTCAAGAAGACAACACCACTCCATCACCACCACCTAAATGCTCATATCCTAATGCACCTAATGCACCATCCAAAACACCTTCCACCCATGGTACATCCTCTTCTTCCATTCCTTCAACCTCATCCATCAATGACTACATAAACTCCCACCTATCATCACAACCATCAAGAGCATCACCACCACCTCCCACTCAAGAACCTCCATCCACCGAGCTTGCCATTTCCCTATCACCCATCACACCTCTTAATGCTCATTTCTCATCCTCACCAATTCCACCACCATTCTTTCCCATACCTTGGGCTTTACTTGAAGCCCATGGGGATAATTGCCTTTGTTGCATCCACAACCGAACCATCATCTTTGGTCTTAGAAATGAAATGCAATACATGTTTTCATGTATTGAGCATATGTTAACCAACCCACCTCCACCACCACCTCCACCATCTTCACCTATTTCACCACCACCTCCTCCATTTTCTCCTAATTAAGCATATGAAATGCTTAACCAACAATAACTTTTCCATCATTTTGTTGCAAGCTCTATGACGAATCATGTACTCTTGGGATGATTATGTAGTATTATTAGTTGCATTATTTGTTAAATGTTGTATGCTTTACCTATGATGTAGTCTCTTTGGTTGTGTATTTATACACAACACCTTTTATTAATGAATGTTTTTCTTCCATATGCTTGCTTTTTTTTCCTATATATTCTTGTGCTTTTAATATTTTTCTTGCAAGTATTCCATAGCTCGACTCCTTGGTGCCCTCAAACGAGGGGGAGTACACATCAAGGGGGAGTTCTCATTCCGACAAATTTTGCATCTAAATCTTGCCGGCATAACCTTTTTGATTCTACAAAAAGGGGGAGAAGTAGATATAAACTCACTAAATACTTGTCTAAAAATTAATCTTTTAGATTTAATGAGTTTAGATTTTGTAATCATCAAAAAGGGGGAGATTGTTGATATAAATAATGCCTAAACACGTTATTAATATTTTTTGATATCTCTACGTTTTGATAATCACAAAATGTAAAATCATTAAACGAAAGATTATGACGTAAACAAGTATTTAGTTGTAAATATCTATTTTGACAACTCAATCACTTAAGGTATGAATAAACAAATGCTTAATGCATTATATGATCAAAGGAATTTTTTTAATCACTAAACTTTTTATAAAATGTCACAAACATTTTATATTTTTTAGAAAAACATTTTTGGTATTAAATAAATATGTTTAATCTATTATAAATATATGAATTCAAATTTTCAACCAAAAATGGCAAAAATGTTCCAGAAAAACCTTCCCCACAAAAAGACAAATCTGAGCAATGTTCGAATTTGGGCGGCCCCCTTAATTCACTAGGCGGTCCCCTTAAAATTAAGGGGACCGGCCACCTATTTAAGGGGACCGCCCCGCTCCTCTAGGTCCTCAGATTTGCCTATAAATACTGGTTCATCTCTGGACTTTTTCCTCACCTTTTGCACCCCAAACCTTCTGTTCTAAATCTCTTCTCATCTTTCTAAATCCTTTCTAAAATCCTTTGATCATATATTCTTAAGCATTGGTTTCTAAGTGATCCAAGCTTCCACCATCAAAGTACAAAAGAAGAATACTCCTTCAACTAGAGAAGAAGTATTGTAGTTTAACTCAAATTATTTTGTAGTTGTGTAAAGTGTTGTATAGTTGTGATAAGTAGATCTAAGTGTAAGTAAGTAGTTGTGTTGTAAAGAAGTAGTGTAGAAGTTGTATAACCGCCGTGAAGAAGTCGTGAAGTAGCCGTGAAGAAGTTGTGAAGCCGGTGTGAAGAAGTTGTGAAGAAGTTGTGAAGAAGTTGCGTAGAAGTTGTGAGATTGGTTCTAGCTACGATTAGAACTCGACATTTAGCTTTGTGTCGTTAAACCGGTGTAAGCGAAAGTTGTGTAAGGTTTCTCCGCCACAAGGGAGTTTGTTGACATAGTGAAGTGAACTCTCGAGTAGGTGACTCGAGGAGTGGAGTAGGGCAAGGAAGGTGTCCTTGTAGCCGAACCACTATAAATCTCCGTGTTGTGGTTTGATCTTTCCATCTCTATCTTTCATTTTATTTCATTTACTTTACTTGCATTGTTTATTTACATTTACTTATATTTGCTCATTTTGATTCAAGAGTTGAATTCACATAAAATCGAATCGAAGTTTTTAAAAGTAAACAAAAAGTTTTCATAAACTAAAAAGACGTAAAACTATTCAACCCCCCTTCTAGTTTTCCACAATATTGAACCCTTGGTTTGTTTATTTGAATAATAAAAGTTACATGCTTATAATTTTTTTGATTATGCATATTACCAGAAATATTAACCATGTGTGTAAATAACTATGAAGGATAGAAACAGTAATGTATACAAGCATTCATGTGAAAACACCAATATAATAAATAATCACGAAAATATAATTTGTTTTAGGTATGATTTCGTTTTTTATAAAATAGTATATCGTAAAAGATCGTTACTAAACTAAACAAGCAAATATATTAATCAAACACTGTATAGGAAGAAATTGACAAAACTACTTAATTAAAGTTATTCATCTTCATCGCATTATCTTTTTCCTCGCGGGCACCAGCTTTGGCTTGAGCACACAAATCTACCAGCAATTCAAGCAATGCCCGATGTCTCTCTTGAGTTTTTTACAAAGCATCAAGCGAGTCTAATGCGACCCCACGATGTCCTAATGCTTCCATGTCAACTATCATCACTCGGTTCTTAGCCATCACCCTCCTGAGATGCTCACAACAAGCGTGGATCAATTTTGCACAAGATGAGTCTTCACCTGCCTGCTGCACAAACCACACGCGCATACAATCATGCAACTTGGACGAGCCAGCAAGATTCATTAGCTCATCTAAAATATGGAATTGTGCCATTGGAAACATTTTACCAATTGATCGTCATCTTTCATTATATATGATTGTATTTAAATAGTAAACCGTATCTAAATATGTTTAAATTTTGGTAATTATCTTATACCTTAAATGTATGATATGCACAAATCATTCCCGGATATAAGATTATATTTAACACGTTATGCTATTATATAGTAATAGATAAGTATGGAATACCAAATTTTGTTTAAATTTAAACGATATTCATTATAGATTATACAATTTTTATACAAATTAAACATCTATCGTCTCTTTCTACAACCATTTGATATGGTAAACAACTTAATCAAATTTACAATATAGTTGATTTACTGTTAGCATGGCAACTATATCAAATGATTTAGCAATTCGAATGAGAGGAAGACCAAAAAAAAAAAAAAACAACAACAAACAATTGCACCCAGAGGCCAGCCACCAATATATCCAATCCAAACAGGTAATTCAATTAGTTGAAACTACCCAACACGATATTTACATACTATGTTTGCCTACAATGACAAATATTTAATTATATTAATGCAAATTAAATTTACGACAGGTTCCAGTAGTTTCGACATACGGCCAAGTTGCACACCTTCTCAAACCAAAACAACAACGTCTTAACGCATAGGACAACAACCTGTGTACCCAATGTGAATGAATAAAAAGACAACGAGGAAAAATATTTGTTAATTATTTGCTGAGGGAATGATAACTTTATTGCGTGTTTTGGTTGAGTCTTTGAATGGACGTCCCTTTGGTCTCTTTGTGATTACTATGGCTGTTGTTGTTTTGGTTTGTGAAGGTGTTCGAGTTGGCCGTATGCTGAAATCATTAGTATCTGTTGTAAATTACAATTACAATAGTATCTGTTGTAATTATATTAATGCAAATTAAATTTACGACAGGTTCCAGTAGTTTCGACATACGGCCAAGTTGCACACCTTCTCAAACCAAAACAACAACATCTTAACGCATAGGACAACAACCTGTGTACCCAATGTGAATGAATAAAAAGACAACGGGTCTCTTTGTGATTACTATGGCTGTTGTTGTTTTGGTTTGTGAAGACATTCGAGTTGGCCGTGTGCTGAGATCATTAGTATCTGTTGTAAATTACAATTGCAATAATATGATCAAATAATTATCATTGTAAACAAATGTAGTGTGTAAATATCATGTTGAGTAGTTTCAGCTAATATTCATGGTGAAATTTACGACAGATACCAGTAGTTTCGGCATACGGCCAACTCGTACGTCTTCTCAAACCAAAACAACAACATCTGAACGCATAGGCCGACCACCCATATACCCAATCCAAACAGGTAATTCAATTAGCTGAAACTATTCAACATCATATTTACATGCTACATTTGCTTACAATGACAATTATTTGATCATATTAATGCAAATTCAATTTGCCACAGATACCAATGATATCAGCATACGACCGACTCGCACGCCTTCACAAACCAAAAAAACATCAGCCATAGGAATCACAAAAAGACCAAGGGGACGTCCATTCAAAGACTCAACCAAAACACGTAATAAAGTTATCATTCCCTCAACAAATAATTAACAAAAAAATTTCTCTTTATCTTTTTATTCACTTACTTTTGATGTAGCCATACCTAAAGAGCCCACCTATCTTGGAACCATTCGGCCTGGTTTACACATTTCAAAACGCAAATCACAAAGACTACATGATCAAATGAAAACACCCACGCAAAAAATACCAAGACGTGAGCATTTAAATGCTACAGCCTCTGCAAACAATCAAGATGCACAGAAAAATCTATTTAAAGGCATATCTAATGGTACAGCCATTAGACAAATCCCTATAAAAAACAACATTTAGTACCAAAAAAATACCAGTGTGTTTTTTTTTTAAACTGTTTGATTCATTATATGTTTAC
Organism: Artemisia tridentata subsp. tridentata; assembly: GCA_021014915.2. NCBI lineage: Eukaryota > Viridiplantae > Streptophyta > Magnoliopsida > Asterales > Asteraceae > Artemisia > Artemisia tridentata. The sequence continues at coordinate 331,574,488 of CP139509.1, forward strand.
AGATTATTTTGACCATGGAGATCCTATTTACACATGTCAATCATGCGATGCATTACTGTGGCACGCTGAGGCTATGGTAGGATCGACGTCTTCAAACGAAGAGGCATACTCTATATGTTGCGGAAAAGGAAAAGTGAAATTAGGAACTGAAGTTAAGAATCCACCTGAATTGTTGAGACAACTTATGAATGGTGAACATCCAAAAAGCAAGGATTTCGTTGATAATATCAGGCGATACAATTCGATGTTTTCATTCACATCCATGGGTGCAAAGCAGGACACGTCTGTTAACCAAGGATATGGAGCGTATTGTTACAGAATACAGGGAGAAAATTACCACAGAATGGGAAGTCTTTTGCCAGAGGGCAATAAACCTCCTGTTTTTGCGCAGTTATATATTTACGACTCAAAGAATGAAATAAAAAATAGGATTAATTGTGTCAGGTATGACAACGTTGATTATTATGTCATTTTGTGTATGTTGTTTATATATTCCTTGCATAAACAACAGTATACTAATATAATTATATTCATTTTATACAGCAATATTGACGGCACATCAACATCAAGCAACTATAACATAGACCACCAATTGACTGTAGATTTACGCGACATGTTGGATACCATCAATCCATTAGTTGGTCAGTTCAGAATGGCTGGGGAAAGGTTAGTCAAGAAAGATGATGCAACCAAGTTCAAATTACGCCTTATTGGCACACGAGAACGAGATGGTAGAAATTATAATCTACCTACAGCAGATGAAATTAGAGGACTCATAGTTGGAGATTTTGACGCAACAACAAACAAAAGAGACATTATTTTACACTTACAAGAAGGGGGTCTTAAAAGAATTAGTGAATTGCACCCGTCGTATCTGGCATTACAATACCCATTGTTGTTCTCATATGCAGAAGATGGTTACTGGACAGATATATACCATGTAGGTGTTACTGATTACACACCAACAAATAAGAAAACAAGAGTAACAATGAGGGAGTATTTTAAGTATCGACTGCAAGAAAGGACAGGAGTTTTCTCAATGATACTCAATGCAAGGAGGCTATGTCAACAGTTTATAGTTGACGCATACACTATGGTAGAATCCGAGAGGATGTCGTATGTTAAAAATCAACAGAAAGATTTGAGAAGTGAAACATATTCTAAACTTGCAAAATTGGCAGAACAAGAAGATTTTGGGGTCACATTACGTGGGAAAAAGGTTATATTACCATCGTCATTTACTGGAAGCCCAAGATATATGATGCAAAATTATTTAGATGCCATGACAATATGCAAGGTTTACGGATATCCTGACCTGTTTATCACATTTACGTGCAATCCAAATTGGCCAGAAATTGCACGTTTTGTTGCAGATAAGGGATTGAAGTATGAAGACAGACCTGATGCGATAACCAGAGTCTTTAAACAAAAGCTAGACAGCCTAATGAGAGATTTTAAAGACCGACATTATTTTGGACATTTGAAAGCAGGTATCATCATCACACCTCTATTAGCAAATTTAAAGTATCTGCATCAACTATTATTGATTATATACTGTACTTAACATTATCAACTAAATGCAGCTGTTTATATCGTTGAGTTCCAGAAAAGAGGCCTACCACATGCCCATATTCGGCTTTTCTTGGAAGAAAATGATAAAATCAAAACAATGAGACAAATTGATCGATTTATTTCAGCAGAAATACCTGATAAAAATGAAGATCCGGAGCTGTATGAAATCGTTACTGACCATATGATGCATAGACCGTGTGGCCCCCAGCGTCCAACTTGCCCGTATACCATTAAAAACAAATGCACAAAGAAATTCCCTAAGGAATTTAACGATTCAACAGTCATAGATGACAGTGGTTACGCACTTTATAAAAGGAGGAACGATGGTTGTACAGTAACAAAGAGTGGGTCAGAATTACACAACGGATACGTGGTACCTTACAACCCAGGGTTGCTGAGACGTTACCAATCACATATTAATGTGGAATGGTGCAATCAGGCGGGTTCCATAAAATATCTTTTCAAATATATAAACAAGGGTCCGGACAGGGCCACAGCGGCTGTAGAAGACCAAGATATAGATGAAGTAAAAGACTATTACGATTTTCGATACCTTTCGGCATGTGAAGCGGTGTGGAGGATTTACAAATTTGACATCCATTACAGATTCCCTCCCGTTGAACGATTGCCATTTCATTTGGAAGGCGAACAATCGGTTATATTTGATGCTTCAGAGAGCATTGACTGTACGTTGGATAAAGCATCCGTAAATGACACGAAGTTTGTCCAATGGGTGAAAACAAACAAGACGGATGTAGAAGCGAGAAGCCTACTTTACCACGAGTTTCCACAACACTATGTATGGAAACAAAAAGAGAGGATTTGGGTAAAAAGACAAAAAGGCACGTGTATTGGACGTGTACATCACGTGTCGCGGTCAACCGGGGAGCTATTCTATTGACGAGTCTTGATTAACAAAGTTCCAGGCGCACAAGATTGGGTCGATTTTAAAAAATTCAAAAATGTTACGTACAATACATACAAAGAGGCTTGCCAAGCACGGGGTCTATTGGAAGATGACAAGGAATATATCAACGGGTTGTTAGAAGCCAGTCTATGGGGGTCCGGAAACTATCTGCGTAAGTTTTATGTCATACTAATTCTGACAGATTGCATGTCTCGACCAGAATTTGTTTACGAAAAAACATGGGAAGTAATGGCTACTGACGTGCTACATGCGGAGCGAATAAAGAGGAATGATCCAGGTATGACATTTTTAATATAATAAAATAAATTCGTAACAACCTATCTGCATGACTTATAAAAAATATACGCTACATTTGTTACCTAAAAAATAGTAATTCAACATAATTACTAATAAGCAAAGCATTATCTTAAGACACAAACACTGTATACGGGTCTACATATTATATCCATAATTAAGGAAAATTACTTCTACCGTGACTTACACAACAACGTATACACATAGCTTACACATACTTATCATAATATATGGTCACCATAACCAAAATAAAAGTTTATATGCCCAGAAAAACATACCAAAAGCATTTGTTAAACAGCATCATACGAAACAAGCATCATCAGCAAATATGAAACATTGGAATTTTGACTGTGCTTTCCTCGTAAAAAACAATAGCTTTGTCGTCCCTAACAGTCTTGATATATTTAAATCTCATAACCTGATTCTCTTTGAAGCCCAATTCTGCAGCCAATTGTCTCCAAGGCCCTTTCAGATAAACATGGGTAACACGATTCACATTCTCATGGTGTTTCTCCTGGAAAAGCATAAATCTGAAACGATGAGACTTATGGCGCACCAAAGCATGCTCATGTTTGAAAAGTTTGTGCTTCTTGACGAAGCTTTCAGGAATTGTCTGAAAAATGATGCAATAAAAAAATATGAAAACCGTTTAAATAGATAATTTTAATTTAATAACTAAACCCAAAAAATTAATACTTATACCAATCTTTTCTGCTAAAAAACATAGCAATATAATGGCCTGTAAAAAGTTTTTTCTTCATCCATGTGATACTTGCCATGGCCACTCCATTTGCAAATTTGTAGTATCCTGGGATCTAAGAAATCAGAATAATAATATCTCATTAAGCAATGCAACCAATAATTAAATGTCCACACAACAATAATACACTTATAAACAATGACCTTTATCAAAAACCAGGATACGGATCGCCTCTCGCCACTAATGTGCGCCTGAGTGCCTCATGTGTTAACGCCATACTATCTTCTTTAAATATGATCATCCGAGCCCTGTTGTTAAACCGATTTGTAATCACCACCCTAACACCTTGAACCATGTGATTATCACCAACAAAATTCAACCAGTCCTGTCCATAGAAAACAAAGTCATACTTCGTTGTTGATGCTGGGTTCGGCGTACGACGATGCATCACATCATATTCTTGGCCATCCACTTTCAAGATAAAAACATCATCATCTTTAACATGTTCAAGAAATTCTCCAGGAACAGTCTACAAGAATATCAGGGAAAAAAAATAAAATAAACAAACAACTGTTATTACTGGCAAAAATATTTAAATTCATATATCACAGTATCCAAATCAGAACAATAATAAAAAAATGTACATATACTGACCGGTGATTCAATAGGATTATTGCCAAGGAACCCCATCCATCTCGATGAACGCATATGTGAATTAACATTCTTGTAACCACCGCTCTCAACTCCTTCAAGATTATACCCTGTCACATAGAATGTATCGGCACTTTCCTTAATGAAATGTAGATATGAAATGTCTTCGTAGCCACTTTTTTTAATGAAGTTTCTCCATTCATCACCGTGCAGCTGCCACTGTTCACATGGCAACCAATCCATCCAAACCTTGAATTTCACACACTTATTGTTGATCAAATAAACCTAATTCTGACCATTATAATACACCTCATGAAACCATTCAGGGAGTGTCTACAACAAAGCCATAATACAATTATATACATGTATTAACAAATATCAGGAAAACAGCTCACGAAATCAAATCAAATATTCTACTATGTACGCAACAACCACAACTTAGTACACACCTGATTTTTCCGATAATAGTAATCAACCTTCACCAAAAACTGATGAGCCATGTTACTGAAAATGAAAAAATCACCTTTAATAAATTAAAGAACAACAGCCATTGAATATGAGGTCCATTCATTGTTTCCTTTAAAAAAAAAGGATAAGCCCCCGCCAAACAAAAACAATTCATTTTAAAATACACGTTCAAATCTACAAAATATTAAATAAAAGCACATGGTTGATACTATAACACAATGTTATTAAACAAACCACTAATCATTGTGTTACAATATTTGGGGATCATTTAAATAAACGACACAACAACAATGCAATCTTATAATGTTGTAATTAACCATTAATTGCAGTGATAATCAATCAGTAATCATTCCTAAACCATTATAAACCCTCTTACAGTTTAAGATACATTAAAAAATCACCGGTTAAATATTGTTATTAAAATGAATATTACATTGCTTGAAAATGGAACCCCTCTTTTATGTGTTTTTTTTTTTTTTTTTTTTTAAAAAAAAAAAAAAAAAAAAAAAAAAAAGAAAAAAAAAAAAGGCTTACAGTGATGATCGCAAATGAAATCGGCAGATGTATGTGTGTTAGATTGGTATCTACGGACACCGGAGTTAAGTTATATATATTAGTGTAAAAATGGAAGTGAAAGCAAGAGACTAAATATCCACAATCATAACCTATAAAACACTCCTAAAATATTTAACATGCATTTGATATATATACCATGTATAGTATACAACAACATGGGTTAAGTCTTGCAACAAAATTTACGTTAAATTCTACATTTGATTTTATGTAAATGCTTTATAAAATCAAACTAAAAAAGATAAATTTTAATTTTGCAGATTTGGATCTTTCAGACGAACAAAGAAAGAACATATGCCTTACATATATCGAGCACATGCTTCTTTGTAACAATAAAAGTTTAAGGAATATCCCAAACATGCCTTTCCCAAATGAAATGTTTTTTATGGCGAATTACAACAGGCTGATAGCAGACGAGTTAAAATACAACCCAGACGAACTACGAGAACAACACAGTAAACTCTTTGGTACGTTGACAAACGAGCAAAAAAGTATATATAATACTTTAATGGACGCTGTTAATGGCCAAACAGGAGGTATGTTCTTCGTATACGGATATGGAGGCACAGGTAAAACTTATCTTTAAAAAACATTGTCCGCAGCAATCAGATCACAAGGAGATATAGTATTAAATGTGGCATCAAGTGGTATAGCCGCACTTTTGTTGGAAGGGGGAGAACGGCGCATTCTCGATTTGCAATTCCCATCAACGTAGTCGATGATTCTATGTGCCATATCCCAGCAGATAGTGAACTGGCCGAATTGATAAGGATGTGCAAATTAATCATATGGGATGAGGCTCCAATGACACATAGACATTGCTACAAAGCGTTCGATAGGACACTAAGAGACATATGTAGGACACACCATTCAACCCCATCGGAACAAGTATTCGGAGGAAAAATAGTTTTGTTCAGAGGGGACTTTCGGCAAATTCTTCCGGTCATCATAGGTGGTTCAAGACACAATGTTGTACACGCGGCAATAAACTCTTCATATCTTTGGGACCATTGTACAGTGCTACGGTTGACTATCAACATGAGACTCGGAACAAGCTCAAATAATTCCGAACGTAAAGAAATACAAGACTTTGCGGACTGGATATTATCAATTGGAAATGGAACGATCGGAGGTAAAAATGATGGAGAAGCAAACGTTGAATTCACGGACGATATATTGATTCCTGTTTCCGACGATCATATTGGTGCGATAATAGAAGAAACTTACCCGTATGTGGTCAAAAACCTTTATAAGCCGACCTTTTTCCAAGAAAGGGCCATCCTCATGCCAACACATGAGCTTGTGGATATGATCAATGACAGAATGCTTACACTACTTCAAGGAGATCAAAAAACATATCTAAGTTCCGACTCAATTGGTATTGCTGATGAAGACACCACTTTCAATCCAGATTTATACACGTGTGACTTTCTAAACAGCATTAAAATATCCGGACTTCCACGTCATTCGTTGACCCTGAAAATAGGCAAACCTGTTATGTGCATGAGAAACATTGATCAAATAGCTGGATTGTGCAATGGATCCAGGCTCCAAGTTCGAAGGCTTGGTACTAACATAATTGAAACTAAGATTATATCAGGTGGAAGTGTTGGTACTATTTGCGCTATACCACGTATGGTTTTAAGTCCTTCGGATACCAAAATGCCTTTTAAATTTAATCGAAGACAGTTCCCGGTATCACCGTGCTTCGCAATGACCATTAATAAAAGCCAAGGCCAAACATTGACACATGTAGGGCTATTTCTCAAACGTTCTGTGTTCTCGCACGGACAGCTTTATGTGGCAGTGTCTCGAGTGAAGAACAAGAAAGGTTTGAAGATCCTTTGTTGTGATGAGGATGGGAAATACACAAAATCAACAACGAACGTTGTGTATAAAGAAGCGTTGTTTCGCATTTAAAAGGTATTGTAATTTTCCAAATCAACAGTATCGGCCTTTGAGTTACATTAAATATTTGTTTTTACTTACAACTTACGAATTAGACGTATATAGTTCCCTTTAAATATCATAAGAACATCATCACAAAATATAACAACACATGACCTGTTGGATTTGGAGATGCTGCTGCTCTTGGTACTTAATGAAATACACTAAGTATTACTCTGCTGCTAGGCTTAGTAACTCTGCTGCTAGTGTATTTAATCTGCTGGTGGTGATATCTGATAGATGGTATAATAAGCAAAGTGTGATTCTGCTGCTAGCCATGAAGACTCTGCTGCTAGAGTAATTATGCTGCTGCTTATTGGATATGTATAGTATGTTAGGATAAATATAGAAAAGATACGTAAAGATATTTTTCTTGTATAGAAAGTTTTTGTAATCGAATAGGACTCCTTAGTCTATAAAAGGAGGATCTAGGGTTAGGGTTTTAGTACGTATCATTATTGTTTTACACGTCAAGGTTTCTTGTAACCCCGTTGCTATTAAGAGCAATCGTATTAATATATTGAAGTGTTGTTTGATTGTTAGTTATTCTTCTTAAGATTAATTTCTAGTTTCCGCATAGTGATTAATAATTTGTTCAAGAACAGTTTCTATATCTATTGTCTTAGGTTTATATCTAAGATAATTAATAAGATCGTGAAGCTCGTCTGGGATCAACAAGTGGTATCAGAGCTTGTGATCTAGAAACTGGTACCAAGAAGAATTACTGAATACAAGTTTTGTTCATCATCAAAGTAAGCAATGGAATCCGATTCAACACACATGGTTACTGCATCAAGAGTCCCCATGCTCAAGACTGGTGAATACGAGATCTGGAAGATGAGAATTCAACAATATATGAGAATGGTTGATTACTCAATTTGGGAAGTTGTTTTAAATGGCGACAGTCAGCCAACTAAGACTGTTACTGGATCAGTCTTGACTCTCAAGACAAGTGAAGAGAAAGCACAGAGAAGATTGGAGGTCAAGGCTCACAGTATTCTCATGATGGGAATACCTAATGATTATCAACTAAGCTTTAATCATATTGAGTTTGCTAAGGAGTTATGGGAGGCTATTGAACTTCGATTTGGTGGGAACGAAGCTACAAAGAAGTCAAGAAAGAACCTACTGAAGCACCAGTTTGAAACTTTTACTGCTTTGAGTTCTGAGAACATTGAGGGAACTTATGATAGACATCATAAACTGACCAGTCAGATGGCTCTATTGAAGATTGATGTATCTCAAGAAGATATCAATCTAAAATTTCTGAGAAGCCTATCTTCTGAATGGAACACTCACACAGTGATTTGGAGGCACAAGGAAGATTTTGAAAAGATGACATTGGATGATCTGTATAACAACTTGAAAGTATATGAATCTGAAGTCAAGGGATTGTCAAGTTCATCTTCTTCCACAAACAATCTTGCTTTTGTATCCTCAAGCAACAAGAATTCTGGTAGTCATCAAGAACAACACTCTGCTGCTGGTTCTTTCATTCCTGCTGCTGGTTCACATGTCTCTGCTGCTGACTCTACCAATACTAACACCATCAGTGATGCTGCTATTTGTGCTTATTTGGCTGAACTTACTTCAAGTACTGCAGTTATGCCTCAAGATCTGGATGAACTTGATCCTGATGATGTTGAAGAGATTGATTTGCAATGGCAGTTTGCAATGCTAACAATGAGGGCAAGAAGGTTTCTGAAAAGGACTGGTAAAGATCTTAAGTTAAGAAGAAACATTAATGTGGGTTTTGACAAATCAAAAGCTGAATGTTATAATTGTCATAAGAAGGGACACTTTGCAAGAGAGTGCAGAGCACCCAAAAGAAACAATGAGAATGTCAAGAAGCCTACTGTTGAAGAGCCAAATTCTAATGCTGCTATGGTGTCATGTGATGGGTTAGGAGAGTTTGACTGGAGTGACCAAGCTGAAGATGGTCCCAACTTTGCAATGGTGGTTGATGAAGAACCTAAACAACAACAATTTGCTCTTATGGCCTACTCTTCCTCCGATCAGATTCTGAGGTATCAAATGAATCAACTTGTTCTTTTAAATCATGTAGTGATAATATAGAAGCACTTAAGTCTCTGAATAAAAATCTTGAAATAGAAAATGAAAAACTTAAGTTAGACAATCTTAGTTATCAATATGGTTTAAAATCTGTAGAAGAGAAGCTTGAATTTCTAAAAAAGACTGAAATTGAATATCTTGATAAGATCACTAGTTTAGAAATTGAGCTTATTAAGAAAGATTGTGAAATTAAGGTCTTAATGGGGAAAGTTGAAGAGGCTGAACAGGCTAGAGATTCAGCTATAGGTGAGACTGAAAAACATGTTGTTAGGGTGGAAAAACAACAATTTGCCACTGACATCCTCAGTAAACCAATAGGAAGACACTTTGCAGACATAGGAAGTGGCATAGGATACAATGCTGTTGCTTCACCAAAGAACCTTAGTGCCTATGCCCCTCCTACTAGGACATTGTCTTTCATACCTGAGTCTGACGCCAAACCTGTAGGTGAAACTAGTGGAACTAAAATAGAGTCACCTAAGGTTGAGAAAAAGTGGACTGATGCACCCATTATTGAAGATTGAGTGTCTGACTGTGATGACGATGTTGGAGAATCTGATTCAACCTATAAGAACAAAAAGGAAGAAATTCCTGCTGTTGTTGAATCAAAAGTACCTAAGGCTAAAAAGGTTGAGTTTGTTAAGCCTAAACTAGGTAAAGGTATCTCTAGGAAGATGGCTGAGTATGAAAACACACCTAGAGTATATCCTAAGAAAACTAATAATTTGCCTAGAGGAAACCAGAGAAATTGGAACAACCTAGTTTCACGAAGATTAGGTACTGATTTTCAATTACTTAAAAAGGCATGTTATAGTTGTGGTAGTTTTCAACATCTGCAAGAAGAGTGCTACTACTATCAAAAACGAGTCTGGAACCAACATACAAAGGTGAACCATAGAAACTTTGCTAGAAAGACTCACCCTCACCCCAAAAGAAACATGGTTCCCAAGAAAGTTTTGATGAGAGATGGTGTTTCTAGAGTTATCACACCTGTTGCACCAAAAAGGCCCATAAAGAAGGATATAGTTGACTCTGCTGCTAAGGCAAAAGCAGACTCTGCTGCTTTGCCAAAAGTGGTTACAGATACAGTTGTGGGTAATCATTTTTATGCTGTTAAGGCCTCAGCCTGCTGGGTCTGGAAACCTAAAGTTAAAGTTTTGGATCATGTTCTCAGACACAGCAGTGCATCAGTGCAGTTGAAGAAATTCGACTATTTTGATGCACAAGGCAGACCCAAGTAAATAATGGCTTGGGTCCCTAAGAGAAACTAACCCTCTTACTTTTTGTGCAGGGAAATCTACAATTGGAGCTAAAGGATAAATGTTAATTGGTATAGTGGATGAAGAAAGTATAGTAGTTACTGAAACATCTATAAGGCGAATTCTTCGTCTTGCAGATGATGAAGCAATCACTTTTCTTCATACAGCCACTATTTTGGCCGAACTTGAGAAAATTGGGTATGAGAGGCAAAATTCTAGTGGTAAACTTTTTAAACGCCTCCTCTGCCCACATTGGAAATTTCTTCTTCATACTATTCAACACTGTTTAATTGCAAAAACAGGTGGATGGAATGAGTTCAGTGCATCTCAAGCATCAGCTTTGATTTTCCTGGCCTCAGGACAACCATTTAACTTTTCATCTATGATTTTTGAAGGATTGAAGAAGTATGTCACTGGAAAATTTTATATGTATCCAAGGTTTTTACAACTCATTATAAACAGTCAACTTCAGGAACCCTTGGTACATAAAAACATTGAGCCAAGTAATAAAATGACTATCAAAATGTTTGCTTTTCTAAGGAAAAATGGGATCGGTTTTTCTGGTACTATAACTCCCTTATCTCAACACATTTTGGATACTGTGGCTGCTGCTAATGAGGATGAAGAAGCTGGAACTCCCACAGCTTCCCATCACACATCCTCTTCTGCAAGTTTGAATGAATCATCTTCCAATGAACCCAAAAATACCCATTCACCTAGGCATTCACAAGAAAAGGGCACTGAGTTACCTCAGACTAGTGCTAGTATGGATGCAGATGAGGCTGCCATAGGTGATGGAGATGGCATGAAGGAAGGGGCTGACACTACTGTCTCTGGTTTAGTAACTGAGCAGGACAGTGTCAACATAAGTAAGACCCCAACCTTGGCAACATCTAATGCTGAAGGTTCTCTTGAACCTGCTGCACAAGATGGTAACCCCAGCCAACCGGCTAATATGGGGGCTCAGATGTTCAACCTAGGGTTGAGACTGAGTTTTTGTCCCAAGATTCACCTCTCAGGGAAGGTAACACATCCCGAAGTGATGAGGACAGACATGATACTTCCTATGAATTGATGGATAATATTGTACAAAATGCCAATGCCTATGATACACCTCTCGGATCAGGTCACACAGGTCGAAGTGTTGAGGCTAGTCTTGAAAATCCAAATATTGAATTGATGGGTACTCCAATTGTACAAAATGCCAATGTCAATGATCCACCTCTCGGGTCAGGTAATACAGACCGAAGTGGTGAGACTATTATGAAACAAATTGCTGAATTGACGGATACATGTACAAAATTGTCAAAAGAAGTTCTTGTTCTTACTGAAGAGTTGCAGGTGATGAAGAACTCTCAAACCACTCAAGATGAAGTCATTCACAAACTGAGGTTAAGGGTAAAGCATCTAGAGAGTGTCCAATGGAAAAGAACAAGATCTTCTCACATCATGAAGGCTAAGCTAAGGAAGAGTTCCAAACCATGTTTGAAGGAGGATGCTCCCAAACAGGGGAGGAATGACCATGAAGATAGGGAGGTAGTCAAGGGTTCAGGGGAGGTAGTAATGGAAAAAGGTGAAAATGTTGCTGATATTGGTGAAAAGAATGCACAGATTAACTCTGCTGCTGGGCTAAAGAACTCTGCTGCTGATACAGAGAAGAATTCTGCTGCTGAATCAGATGATGACACAATGCCCTTAGCCCAAGTACTGTTAAATCTTGGAACCAAAACATCTACACCAGAAAAACAACAACAACAACACACTGCTGTTCTTCAATCACAACCTGCTGCTACTACACAACATGTAAAATCACCAACTCCAAGACCCAAAGCCAAAGGAATTGTCATAAGAGAACCTACTTTCACACCCAAACCTACACCATCATCCATTTCATTAAAAGATAAAGGAAAAGGTAAGGTAGTTGATGAACCTGCACCTTATCCTACACACATTCCATTTGAGTTCTGGCCAAAAGAACTTCAAGATAAACATGATAAAGAAGCTGCAAGAAAATTGGTAAACAGGATGAACAAGAAGAGTTTGAAAGGCAAAGAAAGTTAGCTGAGAATGAAGCAAAAACTAGAGCATTGTTGGATGAATGGGATAATGAAAATGCTGGGAATGAGGCTGCTATCAGATGGTCTAATGTGAAGGAAGAGTTAAAAGATGATTTTGTTGATAAGAATGAGTTTGATTTCTTGGAAGAGTTTAGGGCGAAATAGAAGAAGAAATTAATTGCTCAAAGGAAGAAGAAGAAAGTATTTAATCCTCCTACTGCAAGAGAAATCAGAACTCATCATGAGTATTATTTGAAGCATATGAAGAACTGGAAGCTAAAAGATTTGAAATTTTATTCAAATGAAGAAGTTAAAAAGAAGTATGAAGCAGCAAAGAAGGATATAGAAAGAAAATTTGATCCATTGAATGATGATGAGGTTGCTAAGCTTTCAAGAAGAGTGGATCCATAGACATATAAGACTCCAGAATCAAATGCTACTTTGAAAGTATCTGGGAGTGATCTGGAGAAGAAAAATGGTAAGGAAACAATGGAGGTTGAAAGGGAAAAGATTAATGATACCATTGGTTATAAGAGATCTGGTAAAAGAAGTGAGATGGAGGCTAGAAAGAAAAGAAGAACTGCATCTGAAGGTAGTTCTGAGAACAAGCAAGAGGAAGCAGATGCTATGAAAGCTATTATGGATCTCACAGTACATAAACCACAACCAGAACCTGAGATAATCAATGCAGTTCCTTTAACAACAAAATACCCAATCATCTCTTTTGCTTATGATGTGTATGATGGAAGTGAACCACAATGGGAAATCATGAGGTCTAACTGTGTATGTCAGAAGTTTGTTAGATTTTCTCAGATGTTGCATTACTTGGATAGGGATGACATTGTACAACTCTGGAAGCTTTATAAGAAAAGATATGGTGATAAGAGACCAGAGGTGGTGCATGAAAGGCTACATTATTATTATCTGAGTAATATGTTTGAGCCTGATGAAAGGGGTATTGACTGGCAAAATTTGATAAATTCAAAGAAGGTTATCAAATGGTACTTATATCAGTCATGTGGAGTACATGAACTGGTTGGAAGTAGTGGTATGAGTTTATACATGTTGATAGAGAAAGATTATCCTTTCTACAATAATACTGCTATCCTAACTGAGATGTTACAACCTGGAAAGTTAAGGTTACAAAGGTCATTTTTATCACATCATCAAGCTTTTGAGTTAATAGAGAAGTATAAAAAGGTGCTGCAAGCAAAGACTTCAAAGCAGTAAGTGTTTGGAAGCATCCTCCTGGTGGTTAGCTAGGCTTATAGGAAACTTGATGATTTTGGAGAAAAATATCAAGTTTAGGGGAGGATTGTTGGGTTTGGAGATGCTGCTGCTCTTGGTACTTAATTAAATACACTAAGGTGGTGTTTGTTTATTAAGAGGGTCTGAATCTGAATCTGAACCGCACGTCTGAATCTGAATCTGATGCGTAAATGTCTGAATCTGAACGCATCTGAACGGAAAAAAAAAAACTCATGTTTGAACGGGGAAAAAAAAATTTTTTTTTTGGTTATTTTGTGTCAACAAGAGGCATTCAGACGCATTAAGACACCCCTCTCAAGTCTTGACCATTAAGATCTAACTGCATCTGAACGCGTCTGAATGGAAAAAAAAAACAAACGGTCTGAACGACAAAATGTCTGACCGATTCAGACATAATGGTCGTTCAAACGTTGGTCAGAGGCAAAAAAACAAAAACAAACGCAGCTTAAGTATTACTCTGCTGCTAGGCTTAGTAACTCTGATGCTAGTGTATTTAATCTGCTGCTGGTGATATATGATAGATGGTATAATAAGCAAAGTGTGATTCTGCTGCTAGCCACGAAGACTCTGCTGCTAGAGTAATTATGCTGCTGCTTATTGGATATGTATAGTATGTTAGGATAAATATAGAAAAGATACGTAAAGATATTTTTCTTGTTTAGAAAGTTTTTGTAATCGACTAGGACTCCTTAGTCTATAATAGGAGGATCTAGGGTTAGGGTTTTAGTACGTATCATTATTGTTTTACACTTCAAGGTTTCTTGTAACCCCGTTGCTATTAAGAGCAATCGTATTAATATATTGAAGTGTTGTTTGATTGTTAGTCATTCTTCTTAAGATTAATTGCTAGTTTCCGCATAGTGATTAATAATTTGTTCAAGAACAGTTTCTATATCTATTATCTTAGGTTTATATCTAAGATAATTAATAAGATTGTGAAGCTCGTCTGGGATCAACATATAACAACACATGACCTGTTAAGTTATAAGTTGTTACACATTTTCCATAACAAAATATAACATTTTCCATAACAAAATTTTCCAGAACTATCATTTTCCAAAACAGCCACCTGTTAAGTTATAGTTTTTAAACCTGCTACTACCATTAAAATACCTTATACACACCACAGTTATAGGCATTACTAATCTAAATTATGTTCGTACACCTAATATTCATATACACAACTAGCAAAAGACCATACTGATGAACTCAAATAAGTACATTTTATCATTATCATTTATCCTATTTATTTGACTTGTTTTATTATATTATATATGAGAATTGATACGTTAATGTTTACTTTTGTAATTCTCAGGTAAAAACAAGTATTATGTGAAACTTGGCGATTTTGGACTAATTATGGAGCAAAACAAGCAAGATATTAAGAGTCTACTTAAATGTACAAGATCAAGACCATTCTGCTCCAGATACGCCGCATCCTACTTCTTACATACGGCGCATCACTATCAAGATTTCACAAGTTACGATCCAAGACGGCAAAGGACATGCGCCGCATAGAGAAATGGAGTTACGCCGCATCTTAAGGCGGTGTACGAATATTCCTGAATATATTAATCTTGGACCCCACGCGAAGTTAAGTCAATGCGCCGCATCTACTTATCCTATGCGCCGCATCTATCCCTCAGACAGAAACTATAAATACCCCAAGGCCAGACGAATTTCGAGAGCCTAGTTCTACAAAAAATACCGAAGACCACAGGAACCCTAGAGCCGAATTCAGACGTGTTAGCAGCACAAGACACACCCTAAACGAAGATACAAGAGCTGTAAGAAGGTCCTGCATGTATTCAATTCATTAAGTAGTTTTGTTTTATTGTATTAGTACACTTTAATTCATTAGGATTGATGGGCCGATTTCATGTGACTACGAAAAATCATGGGCACCCCTTAAAATTGCTTTCCCATTAATTAAAGTTTATATGTTGATGTCTTTGGTGACTTTTATTAGTGCATTGATAACCTCTGTGTCTAGCTGAGCATTGCTTGGGTCGCCATGCCCCTTCCTCGCCTATCTGTTCTAGCATATACGAAACGTGGGCATCACAAGTGCTCAATATTCTAGGATAGTGGGATAGACATAAGTGATCATTAAGGGTTTACTCGCCGATAAGATTAGAGCCAACGAGAAAGGGTTAATTATATACACTTCATATAAAACTAGCAATAAAACAATTGACAAACTACTTAATTATCAGGACATGTCTTCTTATTGTCTCAAGTATCTATCTGTGTACGTGTGTGCTAATCGCTGATTCGTGCTCATTAGTTTAGTTTATATTTAATCTTAACCAAACCGTGCCAGTCTCTCAGGCTGAACCCCCTTGCGTTAGATTAGGTTGTACACTTAACTTAAGATATTAAAATACTGATTAGAATAACTAGATAATACGTTCCACTCTTAGTGATCGACACTCTACTTACCATTATATTCATACTGACCGGGTACACTGCTCGTTAAAGTGTGTGTTTTATTGATAAGTCGGCTAAATATAAATTTAAAACTTGAGTAGGCATTAAACCACAACGACATCACGCGCGCACCAAGTCCTTGGAGCCGCTGCCGTGGATATAAAAGAATTAGAGCAATACACACGCGCACATCAAGTTTTTGGCGCCGTTGCCGGGGAGTGAATTGTTATTATCTGTTAATTTGATTAGTATTTTAATTAGGTTTTCTTTTTAATTTTTTTTTGATTCTAACCGCTAACCCTGTTATATATTAGTTAAATTGCATTCATTGTATTATTTGCATATTTTCTGTTTTGTGTGTTTTTATTTTCTTTAATTTTTGTTTCTTTTTGTTTGTTTTTATTTTTGTTTTTATTTATTTTCTTGCATTCTGCTATCGTTGTACTGTGCTAATACAAACGATACGGCGCATCTGTTTTCACAAATACGGCGTATTGCGTTTAATTTTTATAAAATACAACGCGTTTAATAAATTCGATACGACGCATCTTTCTCCAAGATACGGCGTATTCTGTTTTTAATAAGAAATTTTTCTAAACGATAACGCCAATACGACGCATCTGTTTTCACAGATACGGCGTATTGTCTATTTAAATTAAAAACAGGTTTTCGGATTATTAAACAGATACGACGCATCAATTTTTATCGATACGGCACATCTTCTGAATCAAAAATCTTGTATTTTGAAACATAACGAAAATACGGCGCATTAACTTTTGTTAATACGACGCATTTAATTTTAATAAATATAATCGATTTTTGATAATTAAACTGATACGGCGCAATCTAAATTATAAGCGGCGTATCTACTTTCTGAATAAAAGTCTGATTAAATTTTAACGATTATAAGATACGGCGTATCCAACCTTTTGGATACGGCGCATCGTCTGCAGATATCAGTAACTTTTATTTTTCGTATTCCGTTTTCGTTGTTAATTTTCTGATATATTACTTTCTAGAACATACCCTACTGATGCTTTTGTGATGGTTTCAGGAAGTGCATGACCAGGAGTTCAACTAAGAACTTGATTACACCTTTTGAAGATCCTGAACGAGCCTTACATTCGCTTAAAAGGCTTTTCAACACAAAAAGCTTTGATATCTCAAGTTCGTTCGAGCTTGATTACTTTTCTGAAGAGAAAGAGGAAGAAGAAACAGAAACAATGGCGGAAAACACTACTATGGAGGAATACATGAACAAAACCCGTGCTGATTACAGTTCAGGAGTTGCTAGACCAAAGTTTGATGAAAAGTCAAAGTTTGAGTTGAAGGGTCAGTTTCTCAAGGAGCTAAGAGAAAATGCTTTCAGTGGAACAGAACATGAAGATGCTAATGAACATGTTGAAAAAGTCCTCGAGATTGCAGATTTGTTTACTACAGAAGGAGTCTCTGACGATCAACTTATGCTAAGAATCTTTCCAATTTCGCTTAAAGGAGCTGCTAATAAGTGGCTAAGGAATGAACCTGCTAGTTCAATCACAACATGGGAAGATTTGAAGAGCAAATTCCTGAAAAGATATTGTCCACCTGCTAAAACTGCTAAAAAGATGGAGGCTATCAACAGTTTCAAGCAAGAGCCTAATGAAACTCTTTATCAAGCTTGGGAACGATTTAAAGACTTATTAATGAAATGCCCTCAACATTATTTAAGTCCAATGCAAGAGATAATATTGTTCTATCAAGGATTGGACGTGCCTACTAGACAAATCTTGGATGCTAAGGGAGCTGTGCCTCAAATGAGTGCAGCCGATGCTAGAAAAGCTATCCAAGAAGCTGCTGATCATTCTCAAAAATGGCACGACGGAACCTCTACTAGATCTAAGAGCAGCACTAATTTTGACGGGTTTGCTGCAATTCAAGCTCAATTGGATTAAATTAGTAGAGAGATGAAGAAGCGTGATGAAAAAGTTTATGCTGCCCAAGTTGGATGTGAAAAATGCGAAGGACCTCACTACACTAAAGATTTCCCTAATAAGAATGAAAGTGAGACGTTTGAAGAAGCAACTACACACAATTTGGACAACCATTCCGACCTTCAGGAAGATTTAGGGAAGCTGCTCCGGGATACTATCAAAAGAACAACTTTAATCCCACTTATCAAGAAAGGAGGCAGACTTTAGATGACACTTTAAAGCAAATTATGGCCGATTCTGCTAAAAGACATGAAGAAAACACTGCTATGATCAAAGAAATCCGAGCCTCAACGGATACTATTACAAAAAATCAAGGAGCTTCGATCAAGGCATTGGAACAACAGATAGGACAAATGAGCAAAGTTCTTCAAGAAAGGGGATACGGAAGTTTACCTAGCTCAACTGAAACCAACCCAAGAGATCATGTCAAGGCCATAAGCACCACTGAGGAAGTCACACCTAACATACCTAGAAGATTGATGAATGGTAATGATGCTGCAAAGCCCGAATTTTTCTTTAATTCTTCAATCAGTTTAAGGAGGTTACTCAAAGAGAAGACGAAGATTGAAGAGGAGATCAAGGCTACAATGAAAGAAGAGAGCTCTGCAGCCGACTTACATACCTTGCCTCATAAAGAAAAGGACCCAGGAAGTTTTACTTTACCTTGTTCAATTAATGATATTGTGGAAAACTAGAAGGGGGGGTTGAATAGTTTTTAACCGTTTCTTTGTTTAATTTGTTAGTTCTAGGGAAACAATCACAAATTAAGTTATCACACAAATATAAACTAGAGATAAAGAGATGAAAGATCAAACCACATAACACAAGTGTTTATAGTGGTTCGGTTTGCAAGAGATCCTTATCCTTGCCCTACTCCACTTCCTCGAGTTGCTTACTCGAGAGATATCTTTCACTAAGAAACAAACTCCCGTCAAGGTGGAGAAAACCTTTACACGTCGCTTACTTCCTTTTCCGGTACTAAGCTAAACACCGGGTTCTTTCACAAGGTAGAACCAACCTGACGTCGCCTACTTACTTTACCGACACTAAGCTAGATGTCGAGTTCTTTACACGGGTACAACCACTCCCTACTCTCTTTGTGCTTTGAGGACTAAAGCACTAACCACACTTACTGATCTAACTGATACAAATGATAAGAGACACTCAAAGTGTTTACACAGAACCTATACTACAACTTCACAACAGTCTGCTTGTTTGAAGCTTGTTAACTTGATCTTCTTTGCTACAAAAGAAACATCAATGATATATAAACTACTGTGGTTAGTAACTAAAGTGAATGTATGTGTTTTTCTTTTCTAAGTGGATGATTAGATCAAATGCCAAGCCTGCTATTTATAGGCAAACAAAGAAAGGCTCCTACGGATCCGGCGGATCCCTCAGAAGGGATCCGTCTTTGTATAGACTTGGATCCGTGGGATGACAGCTAATGTTGCATAAGAAATCTTTCCATATCCTTGTGTTGTCAAATCAATATCTTCCAAAGTCAACTAATTAACTTGAGTATCTAATCAAGATATCACACAATCTTACCAAGATTGTATTTGTGATGTATACCATGATGTCACTTTGTAACTTTTAAATTAAAGTTTCCATTAAAGGAAATACACATGTATATGTAATATAATGTTAGTGATCATGTTATATAAAAGATGTGTTTTGAAAAAGTCTTTAACTAGTATTTATAATTTGCTTAAGGAATATACTTTGTGTTTGTCATGAACAAAACATTAAGCAAAGATCGTAAAATATAAATAACGTTTTTAGTACGATATTTGTATTAACAATCTCCCCCTTTTTGTTGATGACAAAACATAAATTATATTTTTAAGCAAACAAGTAAATATAGTTTAAGTCCTTTTAAAAATATAGATTAAGTTTTTAGTTATTCAAATTTTGATTACTATTATGAAATAACTTAGTATGAACTAATTATGCAAACTTAATCCTTTTTCCTTTCTCCCCCTTTTTGTCGAAACAAAAAGAAGAAGTGCGTAGCGGAATGCGATTTTGAGAGCTTTAATAGCTCCCCCTTGTTTTGTACTCCCCCTAAATGGAGTAACAAGTAAATGATGCATAAACCTACAAGACAAATGGTTAGAATATGAAAAATTAATGAAATGCTCCCCCTCGATGTATACTCCTCATTTCTTGAGTACCAATGTATACTTTGAAGGGTATGATATGCTGCAAATGAAGTGTTAGTAATGAATGAGAATGCTTGTGAATTATTCTCCTAAACAAGCCTTTCAATATGTTTTGACTTTTAAAAGTCAAAGTAAGTGTCTGATCATAATTTGTACCTAAGGAAATCATAATCAAGGTATAATATATGCTATATAAGAATGTTAGTTCACACTGAGAATGATAATATGCAATATGTTGATCACTCATAAGCGTAAATCATCACATTCATAGATATTAAAAATTTTGTGACAAAAGTCACAATTATGAAATGATGTTACAAGTAATAATAAAAAGGCATCCTAGAAAGAAATAAAAAGTCCTAAAACAAATGCCTTTGATGAGAATATGAAGTGAAGTTAAGTTAGTGATGCTAGTGGTGGTGTTAGTTTACTAGTGATAATTTAATTGATAACTAAAGGTTGATGCAAGTAGGTTTTTCGCTAATCCATGAGGTTGATGATTAGTGAAAAAGATGATGGAAGGTGGTGGTTTTAAAGAATACAATGAATTCATAAATACTAATGTATAGCAAATGCTATAAAGGTATTGAAGATGGTTAAGGTTGTGATATTATCATCTACCAAAGATGATGAATCGTGCCATAATAAGTGTTCGAATGGAAATAAGAGAAAGTGAAGACAGTGATCACTTAGAAATAGAAATTTCATATGCAACAATTAGAAATACTAGATACCTATATGCGAATGAAAATGACATCATATGATGAGAGTGTTGGTTGGAATAACGTGTTGAGAATGATGGTTCTGTTTGCACTGACAATGTCGTGCTTGATATGTATCAAGAATGAAGAGGATGAGATCCTATGATGGTGTTCTAGACACTGAAGATGTTCTAGACAATTAAGTTGTGAGATTAAGATGAAAATTCTAGATTCGTTGGTTAAAAGAAGGTTGTTTGGTTTCTGAATGGTTAAAAGCTGATCAGGTACCCGCGGATTGGGCGGAACCAAAATTTTGGTTCCGTCCTTCTTATCGAAGGGTTCCGTGGGACCAAAATCTATTTGGTCATGTTTTGTCATTTTTGATCAAATGAAGGTTCATGCTAAGGTCTATTCACTTATAACTACTCATTTGGTTTCACAAATCCTAGTCAAATTCTAAGGAGACTTAATGTATCTCATTTAAGAGGTTTGTTAAACACATGATCGTGTTTTCATGAGGTTTTGGTGCAGAACTATAATGTTGAGCTAATAAGGTGTTATGATGATAGTATTGACTAATCTTAAAGGGTGTTCATCTTGTATGCCTAAATCACTTTATGTGTCATAACAAGATATCATATTTTAGAGCACAATTATACATTGAAAATTTGTTTATGACGAATAGTCTCAAACATACAATTATGAAAGTTCCTAGAGATGATAAAATCTCAAAAATAATTATTGCGATGATACTACAAACTTCTATTTTTCTTGTTTTGATGATGACATGATAGAGGCAAGCCATTTGGTTTCTAAATTACTAGTGTCATAGAGGTTGGAGACAATATTGTTGTCATCTTGAGTGTTTGTTTTATTGATCCACATTGATTCATCCAAGTGTTGAAGAGTGGTAATTATGTCATGTGATGGGTCTATTATTAAGCTTGAAGATGGTGATGAGATTTTATCTTTGGATGGTGATGATTGTGGTGATGAGTCAATTGTTGTGGAAACACTTGGTGAAGTGACAATTGGTGTGGCAATTGTTGTGTTGATAATTGATGTGATATGGTATTGAGGTTCATGAATCTTCGGATGAAGAGGATGGACTATCATGGGTTCTAAGTTTTCAAGACTTATTTGTGGAGAAGTGGTTGATGTAAGTTGAAGATCTTCTAATTCTTCAAGATGTGGTTGTGGAGATGTTGGTGGTGTCCTAAAGAGTTCCATAGGTTTGAGTTTTGGTGAGGATAGTGATAATGCAGACTTCTTAGGTTGTGGTGGAGCGGGAGCGAGTGGTGGTGTAATTTCTACAGGAGTAATGGTAGGAGGTGATGTTGTGGTATTGGATGAGTTTGTAGCGGGTGAATTTGAAGAAGAGTATATGTTGATTATGGGAGTCGTAATAGGAGTTGTTGTGGTGTTTGTGGATCTAACAGGAAAGGTTACATTACGAAGTGGGTTTGCATACCAATAAGGTCTGACACTAATTCTAGCTGTTCGTCTGTATGGTCTAGACATGGAAGAGTTGTTTGACTTGGTCATGGTGAAGTATGATAGCTAAGATGTACAGGAGAGGAAATGGTTGTTGTGTGAAGTGATGATCCTAAAGTGCTAATTTATATACAGAAGTTGTGTGAGTCTGTGTGTTTGGATTTGATGTGAATCCAATAGAGAATGTTGGTTTCTAATGATTTGGAACAAAAATTTGTGCAGGTCATATCAAGGAAGTCAATCCATTGAGCTTTGGTTGAGTAATATGTTGTGGATTTGCAGTTAATACAAGAAGATAGTGGAAAGTCTGATGATTTGATATTTCCACGAATTTGACGGATCCCTAAAAAGGGTTCCTTATTTGTATTGGTTTGGTAACTCATATCTAATATTTCAAAAATTTCAATTATGGTGGGAAATTTTGTTCCTAAGTTTTTCAAGAATTCCTAAATGATTCTAAGATGAATTATGATCAGAGAATGAATCCTAAATGATACTAAACACTAAGATTTAAGAATTGAGATGAGTCGAAAAAGTTTTAGACTTACTGAGAAGGCTGCGGATCCAAGTAGTATCAAGTGTGGAACCAAAGTTAGGGGTCCGCCAAATCCGCAGGTTGGAGGATGGCGGAACCAACGATAAGCCTTGGCGGATCCAATTTTAAGGATCCGTCGGATCCGTACCTTAATTTTCTAAAACTAAACAGAAGACTTGTTATATTATACGTTATTCGATAAAAACCTGAAAATTCATCTAGACCTTACGTAACATCTAATATGTATAGCAAAACAACTAAGTGTGATAATATAAACGCACGATTGATCATAGGTTAATTCGTTCTTAGAAACTTACTGTTGTAGCAGTTAAGCCAAACATAGGGTTAGATATGGTAAATTGATAACCCTGAGTGTTATCAATCTGCAATGATCAGTTAGTTCTCATATAAGAAATAAAACACAATCAAGTATAAAAATAGACCTTATCATTTAAACTTCATCATGAACGATGTTTTAACCCAAACAGTGACATAAGTTTGGAAAATTGATAACCATGAGCATTATCATCAGTTAAAGTTGAGCAAGAACACATAAGCATAAAGTACTAAAGACATGTCTAAACAAACATAGAAATATGATCATATAGGATCTAAAGAACCACTGTTCCAAACGTTCATTTATTCTTGCTTTTCTTTTAATATTTTGAGTATTTTCTTTTGATCCTTTCGGAGTTTCATCATCCATCATCCAGCACACTTTAGAACTCCCTTTGTTTGTCGGCTTTCCGCAGATTCATTATTGAGAGATGGAAGTTGACTTAAGTAATCTAATAGTGGAAGTTTTGAGTTGGGTAATCCATCTTCGTCACTAGCTGATGAAGATGATGAAGATGAAGATGAGAGACAAGCTCGTTTCCCTTTTCCTACTTTCACTCTATGGTCACTAAGAGGGACAAAGGTGTGTTTGATTTCGGGTAATCTGGGACAAAACCAACAGAATTTGGAAGGATAGGAATGGAAGCTTTGAACAAACGAGTGAGTAGCATTCCATATGGTAATGTGGTTTTCCCTAGAACACGTATATCAACCATTCTTTTGGCGATATAGTAAGCAAGATTGAATTTTTGATGAGTTGAAATACAATAGAGCATATAGCATAGTCCAGCATTCACGTGATCTTTGTTACCAATAGTACTAATGACATTTGATCTTAGAATTTCTTCGAGTCTTTTGAACTCAGGTTTGAGTTCATTGAGTTCCATGGCAAATGGATCTCGATTGACATCTTTCCCCCAAGTTTCTTAATTGGATTGGTTCTAGTGTTAAAAAGATGATCTCGGATAATTTCTTTAGGAGTTAGGGGAGTGTCGTAAGGATGTTCCCTTCCTAGATGTGAATTTAGAATGGTTAAGGACCATTTGTCAGAATAGAAGCATGTTCCTTCACTTGGGATGTGTAACACTTCCCCAAAATGGTCTAAAGGAAAATTATAGGAATTTTGGTTTACATTGAAGTTGATGCTAAATGATCCATTGTCATCAGAAATAAGTTTTACTGAGGCATAAAATTCGAGAATGAATCGAGGAATGATAGGTTCATCTATGTCGAGAAGTGAATCAAATTGAATGGTGGCCATTTGTTCACGAATGTTTGTTTCTTCTAAAACTGAAGAGTCTATGGTTCTACCCTCATGAACATACCGACTTTCTAAAGATTTGAAAAGTTGGACTTGCGCTTCTGTGAGTCCTTTTGTTTGATGATGTTTGGGTAGGTACTTCTTTGTTTTCTTGTGATCGTTGTTAGTGGCAGGAGGCATGATTTTCCTAGTCATAAACAATTTAATAGTTTTAGTTACACTAATCTAAAATACATGAACTGTGGACAAATATGGAAGTGTGGTTAGTTTTGATCTATGATGTTTGAAAAATATGTTTTGTGACAAAACACTTTATACTCCAAACATTTCTGTTTGACATTTTCTTTGATTTTGTATTAGCAATGTTTCATTTTATCTAATTATGAAAAGACTTCTTATGGGGTTTTTGAAAGAAAATTTATTCTAATTGTTTAGAGAAGGTTTCTTTGGTTTTGTTTTGTTAAAGAGTTTAAACAAAATGGAATTCCTATTAATTTTTGACAAAAGACTTATCTGTAGTGTCTAATTAAGAATAGTAATCTAAAATGAATTATTGAAATAGCATGAACCCTAATTTTGAATTTGAGATGAATTAGTGAACTTACAGTGAGTGATCAAGCACGAATTGATATGAGATGAAAGATCTAATTTTTTGAGTTAGGAATGATGAGAGTCGATTATGAGTTGATTTTGAGAGTTTAATTAAGTGTGTAGTGCAGTAAGGAGTGTTTGGTAATTCATAGTTGAATTTGACAACTCACGGATTCGGCGGATCCTTAAAAAGGGTTCCGCCTTTGTTGTCAATTGGATCCACAGGATCAGAACAAGGTTGTGGTATTTTTGTTTTTGGTTAAATTAAGATTTGGACGAATGTTTTAATTACTTCTAAATGTTAGTATGTTTAGTAAGGAACGAAGATTTCTTTCTTGAGATGTTTGTAAGAGGATTTACCACTGTAGTCTTTTTGAGAAACCAGTTTGAGCTAAGTAATGAATGATTTCAAGGTTGACGAAACAGGAGAAGATTGGTAATAGAGACTAAAGACACAAACTACGGGTATTTTCTCCACACTTCTCCTTAACTACTTAAGTATCAAGGAACGTTAGTTTCTTAGTGACTTGTTGTACAATGTCTCACATTGGTACACAATATGTTTAGAGATCTACCTAATTTGTTTATGATTTATTTATGATCTAAGAATGATAGTTATACATAAGGTTTGGTGTTCTACTTAACAAGATATAATGCCCGCGCACGCGCGGGGTTTTTTCTAATCATTTAAATAAATTATTATTTTTAATTTCGGGTTTTAATTGTTATAACAGGACCTTCAAAACCATTGTACTTTGATTGGTATTGAATTAGGGTTATTTACGAATGTAGTGGGTTTTAATATTAATTAGATTTGGAGGAGATGTTCTTGCGTCAATGATTCTGCGTGAATGAATGATAAGAGATCGAGTTTGATTGATGGAGGAGGAATTTGGGAATGTTGTGACTTCAAATATTTAGTGGGAATGATATGAATTTTAAGTTTCAGCCCAAATCTTTGAAAAACTTGCTCCACCGTTTTCAAGTTTTAATTTTTTATATTTTGACACATATATTTTTGTAAGTTTTATTGAATGATTACAAACACATTCTTTTTTTTGTAGAATATGGATAAATTTAGAAGTATTTAGGCTTTCTTATTTAATATTTAAGAAAATAATAATAATAATAATTTGATTATTACTTAATAAGTATGATTTGATTTTTTTGAAATGTAAAAGTCCCCACTAGGGGTTTTGTTTTATTATATAAAAGATGTATTACTATTTTTTAAGGTTATCCAATGAATTTACTATTATGATCCTTAACGTGAATGATAATTTTCATGATTGAGATGAGTTAAAACATTCCTAGTTGTTTGGCACTTGAAGTTTTACTTATCATACATGATTTATGGTCATAGCACATCTTGATAAGGAGATGAGATTCTACTAAGTTCGTTTGTGTTTCCATAATTAAAGCTAGTGTGTACGAAAATAGGAGAGTATGTTTTTCCTATATGTTCTTTGATTAATGCTCTTATTTCTATAGTTATCAATCTCACTTAGATTCTAGAGAAAAACTAAATTATTTAAATCTCAATGTTTTCTAATCAGACCAATGTATTATCATTATGAGTTATGGAGAGATAAGCTTTTATAATATGGTGAGATTATCCTAAAATTAATTTTCTTCCAAGTATTTTTAAGGTTATGAATAATTAAGTTAGAACTTACTTAGGAACATTTATGGATGTGATGATCACAAATGTGTTGGTTAAATCTTATCTTGGTTAGAGTTCTTACAAGTTCTAAGAGCTTATCCATGTATGGGTATTTCCTAAGTGTTTTGAGATATAACATAAGAATATGAGACGACATTTGTCTTGAGGTGTTATATCCGGTTTTAGCAAAAGTTTTAAAAAACTTTTCCTAGTAATTATCCTATCTTATACACATAGAATCTCTATTATTACATATGTAGTAATAATTTATCATACCACAAATAGTTATGAAATCATGAATTATCTATGAGAATAATCATTATGAGTAGAGTTATGAGAGTTCATACCTTTTTGATGATTAATACCAAAAGTGCTATTGATCAGGATGAGCACTTTAGTGATTAGAGAAGATACCTTTGTATCAATGTATCTTGGGATTAAGTAAGATCATAAAGACCAAATCCTTTAAAGCATACCTAAAGAAAACTTGAGTGTTTGGTCCCCAATATCTCATGGGTCCTTTTTGGTTTAAACAACATATTACCATGGTTCACTAATATCTCCGAGATAGTCAAATGGTAGTTGTCTACTAAGCTCATTTCCTATGTATGAACATGATTTTACTGTTGTTTTAACTATATCTCTGTCTTTGATCGTTTTTGAATTAGTTATTCTTGAATCTTGATTTTTCAATGTTTTTACTGTACTCACGGATCCTTTGTTTATACTACGCGGATCCAAAGTTTTGGATCCGTGGGATCCGCGGTTTACCAACTCAGTTGGTGTGATTTGATTTTCATTTATCGTTTGACTTTCAAAATCACTTAAATGACCATTTTCCATAAAATCAGGCTTGAAGTTACCATGAGATGTTTTAAGAATTCTCATAGTGTCATCTACACAGTTTATGTGTCTATTGAATCTTTGAAACTTGAGATTTTGTTTTATGTATTTGTTTAGTGTGAGTTTATGTGACTCTAATTCAATTTTTATTTCTTGACATGATGAACAACATTCAGTTATCATATTTTCTTCCAAGCTTTTAACTTTTTCTTTCAACTTATGTATTTTATTCATCAAGTATTCTTCTTTGGTTTTCAAGATCTTATTTTTACTTATGACGTTTATAATGAGCTTACTTAATCTATTGTGTTCTATATCTAATGTGTCGTATTCATTAAATATATATGAAGAGTCAGAGGATACCTTTCTTGTTATGTTAGCCGTACTATCCACCTTGTTGTCTTTTAGCACATCTTCACTGTTGAAACTGGATCTGGCTATAGTGCTAGAAGCTAACCACTCCTTTATGCCTATAGGTATCTCCGAATCTTTATCAATTATTGCTAGATGAGCTTTGAGGTATCCTATGAGCTCGTCCAATGTCATCCTTGAATGATCCCTAGAATCTTCAATATTTGTTGTTTTAACTTTCCATTTTGGGTCAAGATCTTTCCTGTCAAAATACTTACTAGAAATGGATTCATCAGGAGCTTTAGGTGAAATATTGTGTCTAGCTAGATCTGAGTCTTTTGACATTTTAAAAATGGTTTTTCCGAACTATAAAAACTGTTTTTGAGGTCTGGTGATCTTTGCAAGGATTTCCCTTCTTTAAAGTTTTCAAAATAGATTTGATCGTTTCAAGTTTTAAAATACAGTTTATTTTAAAAATCTTGAGTAACGTAGCTCTGATGCCAATTGTGGAAAACTAGAAGGGGGGGTTGAATAGTTTTTACCGTTTCTTTGTTTAATTTGTTAGTTCTAGGGAAACAATCACAAATTAAGTTATCACACAATATAAACTAGAGATAAAGAGATGAAAGATCAAACCACATAACACAAGTGTTTATAGTGGTTCGGTTTGCAAGAGATCCTTATCCTTGCCCTACTCCACTTCCTCGAGTTGCTTACTCGAGAGATATCTTTCACTAAGAAACAAACTCCCTTCAAGGTGGAGAAAACCTTTACACGTCGCTTACTTCCTTTTCCGGTACTAAGCTAAACACCGGGTTCTTTCACAAGGTAGAACCAACCTGACGTCGCCTACTTACTTTACCGACACTAAGCTAGATGTCGAGTTCTTTACACGGGTACAACCACTCCCTACTCTCTTTGTGCTTTGAGGACTAAAGCACTAACCACACTTACTGATCTAACTGATACAAATGATAAGAGACACTCAAAGTGTTTACACAGAACCTATACTACAACTTCACAACAGTCTGCTTGTTTGAAGCTTGTTAACTTGATCTTCTTTGCTACAAAAGAAACATCAATGATATATATAACTACTGTGGTTAGTAACTAAAGTGAATGTATGTGTTTTTCTTTTCTAAGTGGATGATTAGATCAAATGCCAAGCCTGCTATTTATAGGCAAACAAAGAAAGGCTCCTACGGATCCAGCGGATCCCTCAGAAGGGATCCGTCTTTGTATAGACTTGGATCCATGGGATGACAGCTAATGTTGCATAAGAAATCTTTCCATATCCTTGTGTTGTCAAATCAATATCTTCCAAAGTCAACTAATTAACTTGAGTATCTAATCAAGATATCACACAATCTTACCAAGATTGTATTTGTGATGTATACCATGATGTCACTTTGTAACTTTTAAATTAAAGTTTCTATTAAAGGAAATACACATGTATATGTAATATAATGTTAGTGATCATGTTATATAAAAGATGTGTTTTGAAAAAGTCTTTAACTAGTATTTATAATTTGCTTAAGGAATATACTTTGTGTTTGTCATGAACAAAACATTAAGCAAAGATCGTAAAATATAAATAACGTTTTTAGTACGATATTTGTATTAACAGATATATCTTTCAATAATGTGTTAGCTGACTTAGGAGCTAGCGTTAGTGTTATGCCCCTTAAGACATTCACTACCCGAGGACTAGGAAAATTAGCACCAACTAAGTTGCTTATTGAATTGGCTGATAAAACGGTAAAACGACCTGAAGGGATTGCCGAAAATGTACTAGTTAAGATTGAGAAATTTGTTTTCCCTGTAGACTTTGTTATATTAGATATGCCCGAGGATGTTAAGATTCCTTTAATCTTTGGAAGACCTTTCTTGTCTACTGCCCATGCTATGATTGATGTATTTAAAAGAAAAATCTCATTAAAGGTAGGGAATAATAAACTAGTCTATAAGTGCCAAAATCCTGCTAAAAGCATAATTAGAGGCGTCTATGTGCTAGGATTAAGAGAACGTATGGACCTCGATCTAGAAGCTAGGCTTATGGGAGAAACATTGATTCAAAACAACTCAACTAATCCTAATCATGAGAACTTCGAAGAATTTATTGACCTTAATGTACCTACCGAACTTAGGCGCGATATTGTTAATGATTCTGATGATGAGTGGTATGATTGCGAAGTAACTAACAAACGTAGGAGGATAGTTGAGAATACAAATTTGAATGATGATGTGTTTATTGAACTACCACCCTACCTTGCATATTTATGCCTATATAATAATAAGAATTTCCCGTCTATCATTTTGTCATCTCTGCCCGAAAGGGACAGAACTTTGTTTATACAGATATTAAAGAAGAATGGCGTGGAAATTAAGGACGAGCAAGGAGTGTTCAATATTACTGGACTGGCGATGAGGGAGCGCTATGCTTCCGACTCTTTCAGTGATCGGTATTAAGGAGCTGAACGTGAGTCTAACTTGAAGACTCTAGAATAAAGACAAGTGCTGACCGGGAGACAACCCGGAGAATTTTTACTTTCTGTTCTGTGTCGAGTCTGTCAGAACTGAAGAAGATACGGCGTATCTCAATCCTAAGATGCGACGCATCGCCTGCATTGGTCATATCTTATTTAATTTTCTGCATTTTTATTTTTTGACTTTAAAACTTTCTGTCAGTATTTTAATGCGGCGCATCCCTGGTTAAGGATGCGACGCATCTTTTATTCTGATTCGTATTTATTCCAGGCTCGATACGGCGTATCTTCTTCCATAAGATACGGCGTATCGACTGACCTGATGATTTTCATTTTAATTTTTAAGTTTTACTTTTACTAACTACTAATGTATTATGCAAGTTTGAACCTTCTTAACTCAGGTGTGTTAAAGTCTGAATGGTATTATAGATTCCTGCATTTTTGTGGATACATCATCTATGAAGCTTAAATGTTCTAATCCACAAGAAAGTTGATTTTTGCTCTTATACAAATAATGGAGGATCATACCGAGCAAATCTCAAGGGAGTTTTTCTGTTCTAATTTTTTTATTTTCCAGTTTTTAACCTTTGACACAAACAACGAGGATGTTGTTTAACTTAAGTGGGGGGATTGGAGAATTAGAACACTTACTTGTCCTAAATTTTTTCAAAATATGCTTAAAATGCGCTTAATATATCAAAATTTAAAATTTTTAGCATGTTTTTGTTTAAAGTCTAAATTACATAGCTGCACACATAACCTTATTTTCAAAAATTGTGAACTTTTCAAAATTCACAAATCTATGAGTATGCCGGTGACTTGTAAACTTTAGAACTTGGCTTGTATACTATTCGAGACCACCATAATAAGTATTATCTATATAATTGGAATGACTTGTCTAAATTGGTAAATTTCTAGGATTACACCAAAATAGCCTTTATATGTTATGTGATATTAACTAACTACATTGGTTAGTTAACCCCCGTATAAACCCTTTGTTACTCTCACTTTTAGAGTAAGATACCCCTAGAAAAACACTCAGAGCCATTCCTTTCGTTTCTTACACCTTTGTTATAATGTTTCGTTAACACCCTTACACCTTAGCCTACCCTGTAGATTAAAATCCGTGGTTGGTTAATTGCTTTAGGCAAAGTGTGTTTCCTTACATTACCTGTGTTCGCGTGCGTAATTCATTATCTTTGGTTGAGTCAGGAAATTGCACAATGCAATTGGTATGAAAGTAAATATTGTATATCTTTGAGTTTATTTTTCGTGTGTTTACTACTTTCGCTATTACAGTTATTTCTGAAAGTATGAAGAGTATGGAAAAATTATCCGGAAAAATCGTGATAGAAAAGTTGTGAAATTTTACACATATGTTGATGTCAAAAAAAAAAAAAAAAAAATCAAAAAAATAGAAAAGAAAAAGAAAAAAAGAAAAGTTGGACGTTTGTTTTAACCAACTTATGTAAAGTTTTGTATTAAGTGGGCGATATCACCACTATTTGTTGTATATTATATTATATGGATTGAATGGGAGTTGGCCGTTATGGTAACGCCAACTAAGGTTATTCTTTGATTGAGATCTTGTTGAATATAATTCGTGTCTACCTAAAGCGTGTGTTTCAAGTGTTAAAGCGTGAGTTATTCAATGATATGAGTCTTATTCATGGGATGGTTGGGAAAGTAATTTACCACACTTAGGATTTTAATTTATCTGTTTTGTTTATTTTTTATTTTACACCAATTTGTATCCCAAATATTATCCATACCCTATATCATTCCTTATCCAAACCTTTGATTTATTGAGATTAGGGATTTGAGCAATCTTAAGTATCGTAGTCGTGGATTCGACTATGTATTTATGATTTTGTCGCCCTTTTTGATATAATATTATTGGTAAAGATTACTTGGTCCTATCTTTAGCCCATTCGAGTTAAGGATTTGAGCAATTGCAAGTATCGTGGTCGTGGATTCGATCATGTATTTGTGGTTTTGTCGCCTTTTCTGGAATGTGAGATCGATAGAGATTAAGAAGAATGATTAACCCTTAACCAACAAACCCTTTTTACCGCTTTAGACTTGTTATTCCTTGGATTTAGTGGGGGAGATGTGTATACTTGCCAAGCTTATGATAGAATATTCGTCACGACTGGACAGTTAAACGATTAGATTTGCTTTTATAAAAATATTTTATTTTATTTCTAATTCGTTAAGTGTTTGGTTGTGCAATTATGACAAAACGAATACATGCTTTAATATGAAAATAAATCCTAATATCTTTTAGGATACATTTTCATAAGATTTATTCTAAGGTTTACTTGGGGACAAGTAAAGTTCAAGTGGGGGGATATTTGATGAACTCAAATAAGTACATTTTATCATTATCATTTATCCTATTTATTTGACTTGTTTTATTATATTATATATGAGAATTGATACGTTAATGTTTACTTTTGTAATTCTCAGGTAAAAACAAGTATTATGTGAAACTTGGCGATTTTGGACTAATTATGGAGCAAAACAAGCAAGATATTAAGAGTCTACTGAAATGTACAAGATCAAGACCATTCTGCTCCAGATACGCCGCATCCTACTTCTTACATACGGCGCATCACTATCAAGATTTCACAAGTTACGATCCAAGACGGCAAAGGACATGCGCCGCATAGAGAAATGGAGTTACGCCGCATCTTAAGGCGGTGTACGAATATTCCTGAATATATTAATCTTGGACCCCACGCGAAGTTAAGTCAATGCGCCGCATCTACTTATCCTATGCGCCGCATCTATCCCTCAGACAGAAACTATAAATACCCCAAGGCCAGACGAATTTCGAGAGCCTAGTTCTACAAAAAAGACCGAAGACCACAGGAACCCTAGAGCCGAATTCAGACGTGTTAGCAGCACAAGACACACCCTAAACGAAGATACAAGAGCTGTAAGAAGGTCCTGCATGTATTCAATTCATTAAGTAGTTTTGTTTTATTGTATTAGTACACTTTAATTCATCAAGATTGATGGGCCGATTCCATGTGACTACGGAAAATCATGGGCACCCCTTAAAATTGCTTTCCCATTAATTAAAGTTTATATGTTGATGTCTTTGGTGACTTTTATTAGTGGATTGATAACCTCTGTGTCTAGCTGATCATTGCTTGGGTCGCCATGCCCCTTCCTCGCCTATCTGTTCTAGCGTATACGAAACGTGGGCATCACAAACGCTCAATACTCTAGGATAGTGGGATAGACATAAGTGATCATTAAGGGTTTACTCGCCGATAAGATTAGAGCCAATGAGAAAGGGTTAATTATATACACTTCATATAAAACTAGCAATAAAACAAGTGACAAACTACTTAATTATCAGGACAGGTCTTCTTATTGTCTCAAGTATCTATCTGTGTACGTATGTGCTAATCGCTGATTCGTGCTCATTAGTTTAGTTTATATTTAATCATAACCAAACTGTGCCAGTCTCTCAGGCTGAACCCCCTTGCGTTAGATTAGGTTGTACACCTAACTTAAGATATTAAAATACTGATTAGAATAACTAGATAATACGTTCCACTCTTAGTGATCGACACTCTACTTACCATTATATTCATACTGACCGGGTACACTGCTCGTTAAAGTGTGTGTTTTATTGATAAGTCGGCTAAATATAAATTTAAAACTTGAGTAGGCATTAAACCACAACGACATCACGCGCGCACTAAGTCTTTGGAGCCGCTGCTGTGGATATAAAAGAATTAGAGCAATACACACGCACACATCACATACCCACCCATGTATACACACAGGGGAGATATTCATAATAAAATTGTCTAGACAAGATCTGATACGATGTTGTGATAATCTTAACAGACGTGGAAGACCGGAATTACATTTTGTTCACCTTCCACATTTTCCACAATAGTGTCAACAAATCTGAACCGCATCATTTTCCCAATCCTGAACCCACACATGTTCGCAAACGCCCTAAAATTCCCAACGAGCTTCACTTGTTGTTCCCTATTTGTTCTTTTTGTATCATTGATCGTACGAACCTTCACAGGAAACCTCTCATCATCATGCACGAGAAACGCCTGTTTGTATGCATGCATCTGATGATGCCCAGCAAGATCCACGGGTACAGTCTGTCATGAAAAGAATAAAATAAAATCTTCAAACATCACCAAATAACAAAATATAACCAACATAAATAAGATAAATTAAGAATATTGGTACATATTCCTTGAATACTTACCACATGGTAGAATTCCAAGACAATTCCATTCAGCTCAGCATAAAAGACAGTGTTTTCATCATTATGGTTTGTATGTCCTTCCCATGTACAAATATGATGGGCTCTTTTGTCTGCAATTGCATTTAACAACAACAAACAACTTCTTACAACACATATATTCTATTTGAAACACATCATCAACCATTAAAGTATACAAACCTTCCATGGCATACAGTGGTATTCCACGACCGGGTATCCTCAACAATGTTGGATAAACAATCTCTGGATATAAGCACGTGCCATTATTACGAAAGAGCGCCAGATTCAATTTATTATCTCCTGGATTGGTGAATACCATCGGCTGACTTATGCCAATTTCCAAATTGTCAACAAGGCTTTCCCAACGGTTGCCAAACAACCTATTGGACCTTACGACACTGTTCGCATCCAATTTAACCCTTTCATGCCTCACCTTAACCCTCAAACCGTTAGCATAAATTTTGAACCTATCTTTCCATATATCTTGCAAAAAATCTCCTGGTAGAATCTGAATTAAACAAACAGGAAGACCAGTTAGATAAGTGAGTAAATCGATGATTTGAAGATATAAACAAAGTTTGTTCCTCACAGACATCTAACTAATCTCTATTCTACTTTCAGTTAAAGGAGTTCGAACGAGGCTCACAATCAGTTTTTGTAACCAAATTATATTGTACTTATTTTAGTTGAACATTAACTCATAATGTCTACAAATCTACGCAAATCCAACCTATATGTAAAAGACAAAAGATAACACATTCATACCTGTCCTCCAACCATAAACCTGACCAAACACCTCACAACTCTACGTCCCACAACACGTCTGTCGTACCCAGGACCTTCACTACCATCCTCATTATACCCGGTGACGTAGAAAGTGTAGACTCAAGTAATGAATCCCAAACAGTAATTCCCACAAGTAAGTAACCTCTTAATTGGTGTTTAATTGATGAATTATAAATTAGGGTTCATATACCTATTTGGGGAAAATGGGTAAATGATAATGTTTAAGCAAATTAAATGGGTTATAATGATTATGAGATTAATGGTATAGAATTAAAGTTGATAATTTCATAGATTATTATCATATAATCAATATATGATTATATGACGAAATTAAGAATTAAAGAAGTGTTTAAGGGTAAGAAAATGGTTGTATAAACGATTATTAGTGTATTGTTGAGGTTATTCATCTTATGATCAATATAAGGTCATATGGTGATTTAGAATGTTAATGGTGTTAATTGTATGGTATTCTCATTATTATAATGTTAGGTGTTGTGAAAGATTATGAGTAAGGACCTAAAGTTGGTGATGATGATCCCTTGAATTGCTAACTTGGAATCGAGGTAAGTAAACCGGTTATAAGATGATATTATATTGACTTCATCAGGTTATGTGCTATGTGATTATATGTGAAGGTTATGGGATGTTTGTGCTTATGTGAATGTGGATGTAAGGTTAGTGCGATGTAGCTTGCAATGGATGTGTTAGTTAAAGTGTGCTTAGGCGAGGTTGAGATATATTAGTGATACCTTAAGTAATTGAAGCTATGTGTTATGTTTAATGATTGTAATGTGTAAATGAATTATGAAGCATAATGTGTGAATGATTATGATATTATGTTATAATCGTTTTACTTACTAAGCCCCGGGCTTGAGGTTTAGATGTTTACCATGTTTTGTAGGTGCTTATGCTAAGCCGGTAAAGTTTGGACTAAGGCTTATGGATTGTTAGTGTGGAAGGTTATAAGGGTGGTAAGAAAGTAAGAGCTTAGGTAGATACCGAGCTCAAGTCAATGTGGTACCCCCGTTGGTCTTAATGGTTTGTAAGTGTGTCGTCAAGTGTTAAAGTATATGTTATGGTCGTTGAAGTAATTGAGTTGCCAAACGGTATGTCATAACATGGGTCAAGTGTTTATGGCCATGCTTAATGGGGTGTTTGGATTAATGTATGTTTGTACCCATTTTGGGATTTTGTAACACCTCCAGAAATCGGGGCCAGCGGAAGCATACATGTCACTGGGGTGCTACTAAATTGGTATCACAACACATGTACAAAGAACGGTTTTTACCTCAATCATCTAGAATAAAATTTATTAACAAAAGTGTTAAATTTATATTGTTAAAAGCAGTGCGGAAATAGGCCCTTAAAACAAGTAAAATGGTCCCCAAATGAATATCAGAGTGTTTTGATCCTATAACTATGTCATGCCCTGCCAAAAGCCTCCAGTAGCGTGCTATTGCTTTATACCTGAAAATACATGCTAAAGTGTCAACACGAGGTTGGTGAGTTCATAGGTTTAGTGTAAATGTAAAGCATTTGAATAAAGATTTCCCGGCAAAGGCATTGTAAATCCACTCAGTCCCAAGTCCCGCCCATACAAGACTTGCAACCTGTGTGTTTACAACCCACTGCCAAATAAGATTTTTTTTAGGTAATCAACAGTAATACATGGACCACAAGATTTCAACAACAATGTACTCCAAATATGTTCACGAAAAGTCTTATTGTTGCACTAAGCTCATGACACCGAAGCCTTAACAGTTAGTTCATGTTATCACCCCAAACAGGTGCTTTGCCAAACACCTGTACAACATCAAATGAAATGCGTCCGTTTGACCAGTTGGAGCGACCAACCCGGACGGGGGAGTTTACCCCCAATAGATCTATTCACAACATTCGCGCTTACAACGTAATTAACGGTTCATGATAGTGGGGAATTTATGGCAAACTACAACAACTTATGCATTCAATAAATGTTTAATGTTCTTGTGTCCAAAAGAAAATATTCAAGTGTGTAACAGGTAACCACATAGTACTTTCAAATAATCAATCAAGTATTTCGGCCAATCAATAATGTTTGAAAGACGAACCACGTTTCAAGTAAAACAAGCATAGAGTTTAATTAAAAACGAGCATGTATTCTCCCCCAAAATAGTTGTAAAACAAGTAAAAGTAGGGGCCATGAACTCACCGAAAACAAAGTGCACAATCAAGTGAGATGATGAAGAAATAACCGCGAGAATCCTACGAGCAACCTAGATATATATATACGCGTGTCTTAGCTTCTAAAAATAATGATAC
Organism: Artemisia tridentata subsp. tridentata; assembly: GCA_021014915.2. Lineage (NCBI taxonomy): Eukaryota > Viridiplantae > Streptophyta > Magnoliopsida > Asterales > Asteraceae > Artemisia > Artemisia tridentata. The sequence goes on from CP139509.1 coordinate 331,612,462, forward strand.
ATTTATCTCTATATGCCATGTAAGTTGTAACCTCAATTATGCTTGGTACATAATGTTTAAATAATTTTCAAGGTTGAATGATTTTATAAATATGAAATATATTTCTCACCCAATTTCAAGTTTTAAATCATATTTTGACTTTAAGTCCAACATGAGTCGTAAGGGTCTAAAATAAGTCCAAGGGTTCAATCTTTAGTCAAAAGGTTCAAATTTTTTCTAAGGGTCCAAAATTTATTAGGTGGTTCAAAATAAAAGCTCGAGATCCAAATATACAAGTTATCAATCTTTTGCCTATTTTAATTCCAAAGCTGATGGAAATTTTATACACTTAGCCACTTTCAAAAATTCGTATCTCCCAAACCGTAAGTCTAAAAATCATGTTCTTTACATCCCTACCTTCCTCTAAGTCCCTACTTTACTGTAAAAATAAGTTTACTTAAAAATATCCAAGTATAACCACTTTTTATAATTTTTGTTTATAAGTCAGTCCCAATGGTCATATTGACTGAGTTTTAGGTCTTGCCAAAAAGGCCATATCTTGAAATCTATAGACCCTATGAAGGTGAAATCAATTGGAGATGATAGCCCTATTTCTCTAAATCAGGCTACATATTTGCTATTTAAAAAGTTATGCTATAAAACTTGAGTTTTGCCCCAAATGGTAACAGTACATCAGATCTGACTGTTTTTGCCTCAAAAATCATATCTTAATCGTCGGGTATCGTCCCAGGAATCACCACCCGGGGAAATGACCACAAAACATAGATCTACAACCACATATTTTTCCCTTAGGTCCAAAGTCTACTGATCAATACAGTTAATTCCGTTTTTACCCCTGATCAGAATACCATTTTGCATGTTAAGTCCTTTTAGGGTTTTCTTGTAATTTAAAGTGTGTACCAAGTATAATCAAACATAAACAACTTATGTAGCATATAAAACACATAATATGACATGAATATCAGTAGTGAAATGAATGAAAATAATGAGGGTTGGTTCCTTACAAATGATGATGAACAAGAAAATCAAGAAAACCAAGAACAAGTTAGCACTAGTGGACCTTCATCTTTACACTAAATATTTAATAGGATCAACACCAACAATGGTGTGTTTATTGATGAAAAGCCACAACCATAAGAGGAGGAAGAGCAGAAAATTGATGGATTTGCATGTAAAATGAGATAGTGGGACAAGTTGGGAGGTTTTCTATACTTATGGAAGGATAATACTAACACTTGTCCTTCACTTTGGACAAGTGTGAGTATAAGTGTGAGTTAGGTGTTACAAAGTAAGAGGGAGAAAGTGGAAATGCAGATTTTTATTGTTAAAAATAGTATTGGGTGTATTGTGTAGTGTATATTGCTCCCGGTAATCAAACGTAGAGTTTTTAAGACACGTAACGCAATACCGGGTAACGTAAAATTGTAAAACTTCTAAAAATATAAAAACTTGTTATCATGACCTATTTTATTATTTTAGATGAGTGGTGAGTTCATCGAAAGGGCTAAATATAGTTAAAACCTAAAAACGAAGGTTTAGAACGCGGAAGACGTAAAAGGTGCAAGGTTTATGTAAAAATGGAAAAAGTGAACAGTGACTTTTAAAATAGAATTGTAAGGAACCAAAATTGTATAAAAAGTGTAGACTGGACATTGTCTAGTGTCGGTTGAATTAATTGTACGTTAAACGCGAGTTGTTACCAAAATTTGACGAAATCGTGCAATGAAACAGAAAATGGGAAATATAGAAATTTTTGAATAATAGGAGGTTATAATAGAATATTAAACCACTAATAACATGAAAACAGATAGAAATTCTAAGCACGGCTCATGAATAGTTAAAAACGCAAATGATCGCTAAACCGGGTACTATTTATGCATAGCTTGTACGAATAAAAGCCACAAGGATGATATTTTTATAAAAATGACCTAAATTATGATGATGTTACTGATGATACATGAATACGCAGCTAAACCATACTGGTTACGCGCATTTGAATACCCGCAAACCTAGTTTACGTAATGATGAATGATGACCATGAATAGTGAATGATGAATAGTAAATTGTCGAGGTTTGGAAAATGACCTGAAATTACGAGTTGTCACAGATTTGAACGGGTCAATGGTTATGGATCAATGTTGTCATGGTCTTTAATGTCAAATGTGTGTTTTGGTTCAAGTTTAAGCGTTTGTTTTATGGTTAATGGTGTTATAGTTAAGTTGTGTATGCAAACGGGTCAAAACGGTTATTTTGGCATAATACCTGTCACTTTGTAAAGCACGTTTCCGCGGGTCATTATGACCAACTTTATGCATATATTTGATGTTTATAATGTCTTAATAAGTTCTGGAAGTTTTGGTGTCTTTCCGAGTAATAGAAGTCGTTTTCCGGAAAATGGGTCAAAAGTGCATAAAAGGAGTATGCAGAAAAAGGGGTGTTTGGGACAAGGTCCTTTTTAACTCATTTTGGGTCAAACGGGTCAAGAACCTTGGGAAATAATGTATATGGTATGTTTTTAGTTAAATGTGTATTACATGTATTTAAATATAAGTCTAAAGTGTTGATTTTATGTTTTATGGTGTTACGGGTCATTTTGAGAAAAAGTGCCCATGAAGGTCCTTGAAGGGTAAAAGTGCCGATGAAGGTCCTTGAAGGGTATACTATTAAGGGTATAAGTGCCCATGAAGGGTAAAAGTGCCCATGAAGGTCCTTGAAGGGTATAAGTGCCCAGGAAGGTCCCTTGTGCACAAGAAGGATTTGTTTTTCAGTTTTTGTTCGTTTTATTTATTTTGTATAAAATCAACCGTAAGTCGTCACGGGTCGCGCTACCCGGCATTTCGAAGGTAATTGAGTCTAGTTTCATTTAAAAATAGTCTCAAGGTCTGAATGTTTATAGATTTTTGTTAATATTCAAAAGATTAACAGAATGTTTGTTAAAGTTAGGTCATTTCCGCGTAAAAGTTCAAATTTCAATGAATTTAAGTCGTGTCGTTCATGGGGTGTTACAACTTGGTATCAGAGCTTCGGTTTAAGTGAATTAAGTTTCCATTTTAGGTTGCCTAGACTTAAACCACTATTAGATGCATTAAATGTAAGAGAAGGTAATGCGAGAAAGTAAATGTTTATGTTTCGAAGCAAATTATGTGATAGGTTATATGAACCTAAGTTGATAATGATGAATGTGTTCTATAGTGTTAATGTCTATGTGATATAAGTCCGTAGAGGAATTGAGGTGTTTAAGTGATTAGATTGTCGTGCACCTCGGTTAGTATCAGTGATCGTATTATGATTTTATGAATATGTGTTAGAATGATGATAATGGAATGTGACTAGAAATGGTAAGTGGTATTAGAGATATGCTAATGGTGAATCAAAGTATTTGACACTTAAAGTATGAAACGTAGTAATGATAAGTGTGTTAAAGTATAACGTGTGAATGTAAGATGAGAATTGACACACTAATTGTTAAGTGTCTATTAATATGAGAATTATAGAATGGGAATAAGAAACGATGACAACTAATGATGAGATAAAAATTGTATAGCTAATGTGCTAATAACTAAAAAGGGATGAGTTTAGAATGTAAGTAAGAATGTGAAGATATGTTGTCTAAATTAAACACGAAGAGATAGTATTAATGTAAAAAGTGAAGATAAAGGATGAATGTAAGTTAATGAAGGTGTTATCGAACTAACCTATGTAAGGTTAGATGTAGAAAAGAATCGAATAACCTAAAAGAGGTAATAGTAAAGATGTGGAAAAGGTTAACGCACGTTAAATAATGTAAGTTGTAATTAGAAGTGTAAACACACAGTAAATGTGTAAGTATGATAGGCAGGTTTCATATACTTTATGACGCTTGCTTTAGCTAAATAGTATAAATGGAATAACGTGTGCGTTAAAATATTAATAGCTTGAATCCAACGTTAAAATGTAAAAGGTTAAAGGTTAAAGATGGCTATCATGTAACCAATGAATTAATGATGGCTAATGATGGCATCCTTCGGGATGGCCGAGCTAATGTTGATAATGATGGTATCCTTTAGGATGACCAAGCTAATGATGTTAATGGTGGTATCCTTCGGGATGACCAAGCTAAAGATGTTAATAATGGTATCCTTCGAGATGGAATGTATTGCATTCATCAGCAAAGGGTTGCCTATATCTTTGGCATATAAAAATATCCCCAAAGTGAATGTGATAAAGGTATGGATCCAAGTCTAAAAAGTTAAAAATATAATGTGAAGTGTAATAAGAATGAAGAGAAAGAAAGTAAAGTGAAAGCGAGTAATAAGTACGAGTGTTATGTCGGAAGTGTATGCATAGGACGATTGATGATTTCCTTAGTTAAATAGATTGGGACGCCTTTTCATTTAATTAAAGAAATTTTGAATCGCCGAACCATGAGTTTATGTTTCTTGATTTACATCGATTGGGATGCCTTTCCATGTAAATGAGGAAGTATAAATGAGTGGGCTTATGTATTCCCGACATGACATGAGTAGAGTAGAAGGGGTAGAAAACCGAAGCCTAGAATTAGTTAGAAGTCTTAAGAACTAAGATAAGTGGAATAAAATTAGAATGCGACTTTCATTGAGATGTTATGTAAAACTTCTTATTGGGATGTTTATAGTAGAACTTGAAAAGATTAAGAATTTGTAATGATGTTATAATATGCCTTGAGGCGTGGTACAAAATGTGAGTAATGATAGTAATGGATGCTAATCTTTATTTGTACCCTTATGAATAAATGTGACAATGTAAGTCAAGTTTGACTTTCTGAAGTCAAAGTGTTGAAATTTCTTAGGAGACTTATAATCCTTGACGATGAATTTATAAAAAGAAGTAGAGGAAACGAGACGATATAGTGAAACGTTAATGGGATAATCGGATGGCCATGGTAGAATGTATAAGGATTAGACAATGTTGACTTGTGAAAGTCAAATGCAACCTAAGATTTCCTAAATGACTCATAATACTTATCGGAAATCCTTAAAATGAGATAGAAAAGAAAATGTGATATAGCAAAAAGTTTAGAGAGTAATAGGATGACTACGGTAAAAATGGGAATGTTAATTGTATTAGTTAATGTTTGACTTATGTAAAGTCAGACAATGCAAATTTACTTAAGTGACACATGGCCCTTGATAAAAAGGTTAGAATAAGGCAAGTAAGAATGTGATGTAATAGTAATGGAGTTGATTAAATGATATGTTGGTTATACTAAGGATGTCTCGAATGACATAATGACCTTGGTAAGAGCCTTATGGTTATAGAAAATTAAACGAAAAGTAGAGTGGATCAAGGATTTTGGATTATGTTGCTTAGTTTTGCAAGATCACATAGATCATTGTAACGGAATATTTAAATTAAAGTGTGCTAAGTGTTAAGGATGGGGGTAAGATGTGATCAAGTCAAGGTTAATTTAGACGAGAGATTTCGGGGACGAAATCTAAATAAGGGGGTAGAATTATAACGTCCTGAAACCGGGCCTTAATTATTTATTACAAGAAAGCCATTTGAATAGTTGACTACGACTTTTATAAGTTCAAAGGAGTTACAAGATTGGTTAGTCAAACCCGATAGTCAAACTAAAAGTATTAAAGGTTATGTAAATAGTTATAGAAAATATGATGTGTCACTATTATAAGGAAAAATAGACTTTAGGGACTAAAGTCATTAAGTTGTAAATAAGTTATTAAGTTGCTTGTGGCCAAACTAGAAGGAAATGAACTAGAGGGACCATTCTTACCAAAAGACCAAAGTTGTGCCAAACTTAAGTCTGGATAGTTCCAGGATTTTCTCTAGCTTCATTTGGATAAGTTTTTCATGTGTGTGTGTGTGTGTCGTATGTTTAAAGAGGGAAAGAGGAAGAAGACCCATTTGATGATCATTTGAAAAAGGATTAGTGTGTAGAATCAAGTAATGAATCCCAAACAGTAATTCCCACAAGTAAGTAACCTCTTAATTGGTGTTTAATTGATGAATTATAAATTAGGGTTGATATACCTATTTGGGGAAAATGGGTAAATGATAATGTTTAAGCTAATTAAATGGGTTATAATGATTATGAGATTAATGGTATAGAATTAAAGTTGATAATTTCATAGATTATTATCATATAATCAATATATGATTATATGACGAAATTAAGAATTAAAGAAGTGTTTAAGGGTAAGCAAATGGTTGTATAAACCATTATTAGTGTATTGTTGAGGTTATTCATCTTATGATCAATATAAGGTCATATGGTGATTTAGAATGTTAATGTTGTTAATTGTATGGTATTCTTATTATTATAATGTTAGGTGTTGTGAAAGATTATGAGTAAGGACCTAAAGATGGTGATGATGATCCCTTGAATTACTAACTTAGAATCGAGGTAAGTAAACCGGTTATAAGATGATATTATATTTACTTCATCAGGTTATGTGCTATGTGATGATATGTGAAGGTTATGGGATATTTGTGCTTATGTAAATGTGGATGTAAGGTTAGTGCGATGTAGCTTGCAATGGATGTGTTAGTTAAAGTGTGCTTAGGCGAGGTTGAGATAGATTAGTGATGCCTTAAGTAACTGAGTATTTACGTAATCCAACGAGAAATATCTCGCACGCAACACCACAGGCGTACCGACACAACCCTAGTAACGGTATGAATCTAATATTGGTTATCCGGAATCAATAATTGTATTTTTACATTACATTTACAAAAACATTCTCGTAAATCATATTTTTCGCGCTCGCGCTAACCTGGAAACTCAGATCTACACCGGAGCTCTACGGGACACGGGGTACACTTCATACCCCCAAAAATTAACAAAACCTAAATAAAATTCCTATTCCTTATATTTATTCCCAACCGTACGCCACTAATACTCACATAAACGTTAAAAAGGAAAAAAAAAAATAGAAGAAGAAAAAAAAAGAAAAAAAGAGAAAGAGATATCCACATAATCGTCCTTGTTGTCCCTATCTCCCCATTATTCACTTCTCTCTCCCTCACCCACGTTTTCTCTAATCTATAACGTCATCACCATCCCCACCCCTGGTTAACTCAGATCTGGCTCATCTCGATGACAACATAACTCCAAGAGGTCCTTAGCGACCCTGAAGCCACCCAGGTCTGATCTATTTTGTCTAACCCTCGAAGGTCAACACACCCAACCAAAAAGATGAAGAAGATAAGGGCGATGGTATCTCTCTATAACCATGGAACGTCTGTTAACAAAGAAGGATAGGGTCAAACCTTTCCTTGTTTATATTTTATATAACCTAAGTCGATTCACAAGCAAGTCCACACACTCAAGCCTAATCAAAACAAATTCATAGTTGGTATACTAAGTGCAAGCATTTTCCATGTCGAGAAGGGGGTGTGGATTGCTTGCTTGAATCGGATTCGGGTTTTGATTCGTTATGCTCCTTGGTTAATCGGCTCTACTTGTTTGTAATAGTTTTGATCTCTTTTTCACTCTATAAACTTTTGTTAAATTAATTGTTAGTAGAGGTTGTGATTGAATTCAGTTTGTTTTTTCTTTTTTCTTTTTTTTTGATTTTTTTTTCAAAGTTGTGATGGGATTTGTTTTTCTAATCGGTCGATTAATAAATCTGTGAAAGATTATATTTCTGTTGTTGTTATTCATCTTGTGTGGCTCATAATAATTAAACAAAAACCAGAGTATTGGCTCATTAAGATTAGAAGTGCTTATTGTATCTTCCTTGCTTATCATTTGGCTTATTTTGTTATTTGTGTCGATTATGGTAAGTCGAACCCATTGTTGGGTCGAGACTCACGATAAGATGTTTAGAACCTGCTTATTCCTATTTTGCTTATTTGAGACGAGACCTCGTTAAAAAGATGGGTTATGTTAGGATTTGGCTAATTGACTTGGCCTAAAACCTATAACAATCATTGGTCGCGTTTGGAACTGTTTTGGAGTCGCCACCGATAGGTTATATTAGTCTTGAGTCGAGGGGCCAAGAATTTGTGACTGTGTTCGGACATTGCTTATGTCAAAACCTATTAAATTTTGAAGTGCGTTTGGTTTAAGTGAGTCAAAATGGATTTGAGTAATACTTTTGCTATAATGGTTTTTGGTGAACCTTTTAAGTCAAGTTCGAAACAGGCTATTGGTTTCATTGTGTAAACCCCAATTTGTTGACACCACCCACGGTGAGGCCCTCGGTTCGAGCCTCGGTGTGGTCGAGTTATACTCAAATTTATGTGGTCAAATTAGATTGAAAAGGAGCATTTTAAATCATCCTTGTGTTGTTCTACAAATTTTGGACAAACAAAGTTATAACAAAAACCTGTGTTTGTGTTTACTGATGTTGCTCTACCATATTTTGTTTACTAATGTTGGGCCGAAGCCCATTAAACCTCAGTGGGTGTTTTCTTTTTGTTTCGTTACTAGGCAGAAGCCCATCCAGATTAGGGTGTTCGTTTGTTCCATACAGGGCCACAGCCCACTCCACACAACCTCAACGTAAGGGTGTGTTTGTATATTATGTTTTGTACACGAACTATTTTCACGGTCGTCTAAGTGATTTTTACCGGTTATTTCGACCATGTAATTCACGACTTAAAACAACTCGACTCATTTCCGACTCATTTCACTTCAATCAATCACAAATCTCGCAATATATAACTAGATCATACAACGTACTTAGTAACTCAACATGGTTTTTATAACGAATTGAATTACATACTTTATAAATCAAGTTTAGTTGTACATTACACATGCAACTATAAACTCTTTTATAGATTTAAAAACTATAAGAACGAAGCGAAAACTAAACTTATAAAATTTAAACTCATTCATTAATACATACCACCTATTTGATTTACATATAAACTTGACATACTTTATAAAAACTCATATGATTTTACTAGATTATAAAGTGATTATTTACTTAAACATAAACCTTATAACTTTTTATTAGCACAAGAATACCAAAACTTGTACTCGGGTCATGCTCGACTATTGTCAAAATGTATACACTTAACTTACTATATTTCATTAAATTTAATAATCAAAAATGAGGAATTCTATACATGTAACATATATATATACACGCACTTAGTATTATATGCTCATTTAACAATAATGTTTCCATATGCCATCTACGTCTAATATTTATTGGTAATTATTTTCCGTATTTGTCTTTCGGTTATTGTCGAACCAAAGACTTATTCATCTTTGATACTTTCAAAATTGTACTTACACACTTCCATGAGCCAATACTTAGAAACATTTAGAAAACTATTTTCAAACTTAAAGGATGCCACACAAGTAACAATAACACAACACTCTAAAACTTTTAAATTAAATTTAACCTCATCGAGTCTTAAACTTAAACTGTGAACTAAAACATGCCTTACTAATCTAGTTCGCGCGTTGGTGCCGAACACTATCTGATTTCTTACACTATCTGACTGCTATTTGCTGAGGTGAGTTTATAGCCCTACTTTTTTTATACTTGTTTTACAATTGGGGTGAGAAACATGCAAAATTCTTTTATGGACCAAAACTGTTATTTATGTTATTACGCGGTTTAGCCTAAGCCCTATTATGTCCCATTATGCCCAACTCATGAACCGTCAATTTCTGCCTGGAAGCGCGAATGTTATAAATATATTTATTGGGGGTAACGCCCCTGTTCGGATTGACCGGATAGGAAAACGAACGTATACCATGTCGAAACACAAGTGTCTGAGATAAACACTTGTCGAGCCGCATATATACTTTACATGCTCTTTGAGCATGCACACTGTCATAGCTTCGATTGCATGAACTTAGTGCTAGCGTAATAGACTATTTTTATATGACATTATATGTGTTGTAATGTTCATATACCAAACTCGTGGTCCAAACTATTGATTTTACTGCTTATTTATAAACCTATGAACTCACCAGTTTTTTACTGACTTTTAGCATGTTTTTCTCAGGTGTTTAACCTTCTTGATTTTTGCTAGGTATTGGCATGGCAAGGGTCATAGACTATCTTCCGAAGTGTTTTTACACATAACTATAACATTTTCTGTATGGGACAACTAAACTCATGGGCCTTATTTTCTGAACTTGAAACTTTATTGTAAACTCTATTTAACTTGGATGAATGTATTTAAACGGAGTATGTATTCTGTTCTTTATTACCTTGTGTTGTGATTACCAAATTAGTAGCACCCCATGACCCGAATGCTTCCGCAATACCATATCTTGGGGATGTTACAGATTGGTATCAGAGCCTAGGTTATAGAGAACTAGGTACATATAAACCCTAAACTATAACCGCTTTTTACAAAAACAAATCCTTATGACCGCCACTTGCCTGCCTGCCTTGCTTGCCAATTACTTGTTGTTTACTTGATTACCTACCCGTTACATTCTTATTGATTTTGCTTTACAATACATACTATAAGTATTTTCTATATACTTACACACATATACCATCTTTGTCACAGACTATGCCTTCCTTCGACATCACTGAGGACATCTTGCTCACCCACACTTCATCATATCCTCTGATCGCACCACGTTCCGACGATCCATACATGCAGTTGCTTGAGGCATATCATGCACCAGATCCTGACACCATTGAGCCCACACCTACTCGAGTACTACCTACTCAGTCTACACCCACTCTCATCGCTGATCACATTCCTGTTCAGCCTACACCTATCTCTATTACTTAGCCTGTTATACAGTCCACCTCACCTGTTCCGACCCTTCCTAGCCGTCGCACAACCCGCATACGCGTCCCAGGGCGCCGACTGCGGTATTTAGACCTACCATCCCCACCTCATAAGAGGACCCGAGCCATCTACATGGGTACTTCCACCACCCCACTATCTCTTTCACCTGTTTCATCTCCTGATCATTCACCACTTTGCCAGAGGCTCAGGAGAGCCGATGATTCATGTTCAACTGGGGATGATGAGGAGTCAGAGGATGACCCCGAGGAGGAGTCAGAGGGTGACCCAGAGTAGGAGTCGTAGGATGACCCAGAGGAGGAGCCAGGAACAGATCCTGCGTTTGAGGGGACTTTACTAGTTGAGCACGCCCCTAGGTGTGCACTTACAGATAGGGATGCAGGTTTGCCAGCAGGTCTAGATCAGGGGGGACTATGCAGCGACATGGGAAAATGATTTTGGAGGATGTGCCGAGCACTTTCAAGACGGGGCAGAGTTCGAGTGCTGCTCAGATGTTGGGTGGAGTTATGAATGCACCTCTTGGGTTAAGACAGAGAGCTGCCATGCTACGTACTAGAGAGGAGGGTTTAGATGTTGTTCCTTCTACTTTCGAGATTAATGGCGAGATATGGAGAGACATCGAGTGTGTGCACAACACCCCACCTTGTGCTGATAGTCCACTATATGAGCCATCCTCACCATCTTTTGTACCACCATCTCCATTGATACCAGTTTCTCCTCCACCCGCTGACTCACCAGTGGCTGAGGAGGAAGAGGATGATATTATGAGGATCTTTACTCAGTTGGAGGCACAGGCGACCCTGTTAGATATTCACTCAGACCAGCTGGAGAGACTTGGGAGACTCGATGAGTGGACAGACAAGTTTGGCAAAGAGCTTGCAGGTGTGCATCGCAGGATGGATGACATCAGGAAGGATCAGGCGAGAGCTTGGGATGCAGAGTGGACCACTTGGCAGAGGATGCATGATATGGAGTTAGTGATTGCTAGGGTGATGAGGTCAGAGCAGGAGGATTGTAGTGAGGTCTTAGCGTCACGGAGGCGCATTACACAGTTGGAGTCAATTGTAGGACGGTTTGAGTCTACTATAGGACGGTTGGCAAGAGAGTTGGAGCAGCTACGCCTTGGGCATGATTGATTTTAGTTTTTAGTAGTTTATGATGTATTTTTCCACTAAACTGAGTAGTCATCAGTTAGTGGCTGTTGTACTCTTCCTTTATGTATTCGAAACTTGTACCTTTCTCTTATGTATTCTAAGCTTGTAATTGTGTGGACATGTATTGACTTCTAATCTATAACAAGCTTGGTTTATTTCTCTATTGTGTCATTCTCTCTTTGATTGATCTTATTCATATACTCTACATGTGGTGATTATACTCTTGTGTGATAACAAACTCTCAGAATCTCATTTGTCTCTATCTTTTGTTTGTAGTACAGCAAGATGCCTCCTAAGAGAAAGTCAAACAGAACTACTCGTGCGTAACCAGTTAATCCAGGCCCAGCCAGGGCTAATGCAGCAGCTCCACCTGTAAACCGAACAATACTTGATTAGTTAGTAGAGGAACGGGTGGTAGCAGCGCTGGCTGCATCAAACAACTCGACTACTGATGTTGGAAACTCAAGACCAAAAAACAACAACAACCGCGGCTGCACCTACCAAGAATTCCGGAAGACCATGACTGGTGGTTTCGGAGGAACCGAGGGGGCGGTTGTTTTGATCAGATGGATCGAAAGGTTGGAAACTGTGTTTCGAATATGTAGTTGTGCGGATGAAGACAGGGTTAAGTTCGCACCATTCACTTTCATGGATGTTGCTTTAACCTGGGGGAATAACTATCTGAAGTCTGCTGGCTATAACACTGCTTACGCAATGCCATGGGAAAATTTCAAGGAAATAGTACTCAAAAAGTATTGCCCTGGCAACGAAGTTAAGAAGTTGGAGGTCGAGTTTTGGAACCTCAAGGTACAGGGTACCAACATGGCTGCATACAACCAACGTTTCCAAGAGTTAGCTTTGCTATTCCCTGAGATGGTCCAGACTGAAACTCATTTACTGGAAATGTACATTGGAGGATTACCCCCATCCATCAAGGGTAATGTCACTACCTACAAGGCTGCTAATCTCCATGAGACTATGGAAGTGGCCAACAAGTTGATGGACTAAGTGATTGAGGATTCGGCTGAAACGGTTGTGACTAATAAGAGGAAATAGGATGATCACTCGCGAAACAACAACAACAATCACCACCCAAACAAGAGACAGGAATTTGCTAATGTTTATGTTGCGGGGTCGACACAGAAAAAGGTGTATGTAGCAGGACCAACAGAAAAGAAGGTTTATGCCGAAAAACACCCGCTGTGCAATCGCTGTAAACTCCATCACAGCGGACTATGCACAGTAAAGTGACGCAACTGTCAGAAGGTTGGGCATATGACCAAGGATTGTAGGTCAAGAACTCTCGCAACGGCATAGACAGCACCGGGGCAAAACTCGAAGGCTAACGTGACTTGTTTTGGGTGCGGGAAAAAGGGGCACTACAAGAATGAGTGTCGTAAACCAAGAAACCAATGTGCTGGGGGAAATCAAGGTGCTGGTGGAAACCGGGGAAATCAGAGGACGGGTGGAAATCAAGGCTACCCAGGAAATGAAGAAGGAGCCCGCGGGAGGGTTTATGCAGTGGGCAAGGTGTAAGCCCAAGAGGACCCAAACGTCGTGACAGGTACGTTCCTTTTAAATAACTGCTATGCATCCATATTGTTTGATACGGGAGCAGATAAGAGTTTTATTTCAACTGCTTTTAGTCCACTACTTGGTATTGCCCTGACCACTCTAGGCAACGTATACAATGTGGAGTTAGCTAATGGGAACGTAGAAAGGGTATACACTATCATAAGAGGATGTACCTTAAACCTGTTAAATCACCCGTTCAACATCGACCTCATGCCAGTAGAATTGGGTAGTTTTGACGTTATTATCGGTATGGATTGGTTGTCGAAGTACCATGCCGCCATCATTTGCGACGAGAGAATCGTTCGGCTGCCTTATGGGAACGAATTCCTAATCGTAGAAGGAGACAGAAGAGACAAAAGAAACGCGTCAAGACTAAACATCATCTCTTTCACAAAGGCCCAAAAGTACATCGAGAAGGGATGTCACCTCTTTATAGCACAAGTCACCGAGAAGAAAGAGAAGGAGCCAGAGGGAAAACGTTTGGAAGTACCAATCGTGAGAGACTTCCCAGAGGTCTTCCCTGAAGACTTACCTGGACTCCCGCTAACCCGACAGGTCAAATTTCGAATCGATCTAGTGCCTGGTGCCGCACCTGTGGCACGAGCACCTTATCGATTAGCTCCGACGGAACTACAAGAACTATCAAACCGATTTTCGGAACTTTTGGAGAATGGATTCATCCGACCGAGTTCTTCGCCTTGGGGAGCCCCGGTTCTATTTGTTAAAAAGAAGGATGGGTCTTTTAGAATGTGCATCGACTACCGAGAACTGAACAAACTAACCATCAAAAACAGATACCCACTCCCGATAATCGATGATCTATTCGATCAACTCCTAGGTTCGTGTGTTTACTCAAAAATCGACTTGAGATCCGGATACCATCAACTTAGAGTTCGGGAAGAGGATATCCCGAAAACGGCATAAAGAACTCGTTACGGCCACTACGAGTTCCAGGTTATGCCTTTTGGCTTAACCAACGCACCGACAGTATTCATGGATCTTATGAATCGGGTGTGCAAGCCGTACTTGGACAAATCTTTGATCGTCTTCATCGAAGAAATTTTGATTTACTCAAAGAACGAGAAGGAGCACGAGGAACACCTTAGACTAATCCTAGAACTGCTGAAGAAAGATGAGTTATATGCTAAGTTTTCAAAGTGCGAGTTTTGGATACCAACTGTTCAATTCCTAGGTCACGTGATTGATAGTCAAGGCATTCATGTGGATCCTGCAATAATCGAGTCAATAAAGGATTGGGCGACACCCACAACACCCACCGAGATACGCCAATTCTTAGGACTTGCTGGTTACTATAGGAGGTTTATTGAAGGGTTCTCAAAGATAGCAAAACCTTTAACTAAACTAACTCAAAAGAATGTAAGGTTTGACTGGGGAGATAAAGCGGAGGAAGCCTTCCAACTCCTTAAGGATAATTTGTGCAGCGCACCTATCTTAGCCCTACCTGAAGGCAGTGAAGACTTTGTAGTTTACTGCGATGATTCACACAAAGGTTTAGGAGCCGTCTTGATGCAACGAGAGAAGGTGATAGCCTATGCCTTTCGACAACTGAACAAACACAAGAAGAATTATAATACACACGACTTGGAATTGGGGTCAGTAGTGTTTGCACTTAGAATCTGGAGACATTACCTCTATGGCACCAAGTGTGTAGTTTACACCGAACACAAAAGCTTGAAACATATCCTTGACCAAAAGGAGCTTAACATGAGACAACGTCGTTGGTTAGAATTGCTCAGCGACTATGATTGCGAGATTCGATACCACCCAGGCAAAGTAAACGTTGTAGCAGATGCTCTTAGCCGGAACGAACGACCAAAACCCCTGAGGGCACGATCGTTGGGTATGACAATCGTTTCACCCCTTCCATCAAAAATTCTGGAGGCTCAGGCCGAGGCACTCAAAGAAGAAAACAGACCCAACGAGAAGATCTATGGTATGCCCGAGGGTGAGAACGGATTCGTGAAAAGAACCGATGGGACGTTGTGTTTCAAGGACAGAAGTTGGGTCCCACTCTATGGAGGGATACGTGATCTCATCATGCACGAATCCCACAAGTCTAAATACTCTATCCACCCATGAGCCGACAAAATGTACCTCGATCTGAAAAAACTATACTGGTGGCCCAACATGAAAGCTGACATTGCAGTGTATGTCAGTCAATGCTTAACGTGTCGAAAGTCAAAGCTAACATCAGCGGCCATCAGGTTTACTTGTACAACCTGAGATTCCCGAGTTGAAGTGGGAACGCATAACGATGGACTTCATTACCAAACTGCCAAGGAAATCAAGCGGTTACGACACCATTTTGGTAATCGTTGATCGTCTCACCAAGTCCGCCCACTTCTTGCCAATCAAAGAGAACGACAACATGGATAAACTTGCACGGTTATATGTAAAGGAGATAGTTGCACGACATGGATTTCCGATTTCTATCATCTCCAACAGAGATAGCCGTTTCACGTCGAACTTTTGGAGATCACTACAAGATGCTTTAGGTACCGATCTTGATATGAGCACCGCCTACCATCCTCAAACAGATGGTCAAAGTGAGAGGACCATTCAAACCTTAGAAGACATGCTGCGAGTATGTGCGATAGACTTTGGAAACGGTTGGGATAGACACCTATCATTAGCTGAGTTCTCTTTCAAAGCTGCACCCTATGAAAAACTTTATGGTCGAAAGTGCAGATCACCTATATGCTGGGATAAAGTCGGAGAAAGTCAGCTTACATGTCTTGAACTAGTACAAGAGACTACTGAAAAGATTGTGCAAATCAAGAGCCGAATGCAAGCGGCTCGAGACCATCAGAAAAGCTATGCAGACAAGAGACGAAAACCACTTGAGTTCCAAGTTGGGGATCGGGTTATGTTGAAAGTTTCACCATGGAAAGGCGTGATTTGCTTTGGAAAGCGTGGGAAATTAAATCCCCCGATACATTGGACCTTTCAAAATTCTCACTAGGATCGGGCCGGTAGCCTACCGACTTGAATTACCACAAGAACTCAGTTCTGTGCACAATGTGTTTCACGTGTGCAACCTGAAGAAATGTCTCTCAAACGAAACTCTTGCCATTCCTCTAGAGGAAATCCAAATTGACGAAAGACTAAACTTCATTGAAGAACCTGTGGAAATAATGGACCAAGAAATCAAACGGATTAAGCAAAGCCGCATTCCCATTGTTAAAGTCCGTTGGAACTCTCGAAGAGGTCCCGAATACACGTGGGAGTGTGAGGACGATATCAAGCGTAAATACCCACACCTTTTCTCAAATCCATCGGGTAACTTTAAGTGAAAACCGATGACGGTTTTCCTTCTAAGGCGGGAAGGATGTGACAAACGGTAATTTTTCAACTAATATTTTAATAATAAATGTTAATTTATTATTACCTAACTGTTAAATTAAGCATTCATGAGCTTGCATAACTATTTCAGGAAGCAAACCCACACACTGTAGCTTACAGTAACTCATTACATTGGATATTTTATCAGAAAATATGAGCTTTTCTTTTTCTGACTATTACTGAGTATTTACGTAATACAACGAGAAATATCTCGCACGCAACACCACACGCGTGCCGACACAACCCTAGTAACGGCATGAATCAAATATTGGTTATCCGGAATCAATAATTGTATTTTTACATTACTTTAACAAAAACGTTCTCATAAATCATATTTTTCGCGCTCACGCTAACCTGAAAAACTCAGATTTACATCGGAGCTTAACGGGACACAGGGTACACTTAATACCCACAAAAATTAACAAAACCTAAATAAAAATTCTACTCCTTATATTTATTCCCAACCGTACCCCACTAATCCTTACATAAACGTTAAAAAGAAAAGAAAAAAACAAGGAAAGAGATATACACATTATTGTCCTTGTTATCCCTATCTCCCCACTATTCACATCTTTCTCCCTCACCCACGTTTTCTCTGATCTTGATGTGTCATCTAGAGTGCATGTTTTAAATGTATGAACACGATCTACCAATTACTCAAACGAAACACATACAAGCAAGTATACTCGTCCGTGTGTAGCAAGAGGTGAAATGGTAAGCCGAGGTCGTTCACAAGGATTTGTTTAGTTTTTATGTAACGTGAGTTGAATATAAAATCGCGCTTTATCAATGATTCTAATAGCAAGCAAATAGTGATGATGATGTAAATTCAATATATTAAAAACTACACTTGGCTAGACTAGTTCGCACAATTCCTTTGATATGATTATGACAATGGTTCAAATCGATTATGATCAATAAATTAGATGGTGCTCTAATTTGATTAGCTGGTGTACTAATCCTCTTGTTTTCAACACTTTCAATCCTTGTCAAGATTTTAAGATGACAAAAACAATATTAAGTTTTGATCAAACAAGACTAACACAATTCAATCACTTGATTCGCTATCGTTTCACAAGTAATTGACAACTACACTTTTAGTTTTCTAAGTTTAACCAAGTTACATATGAAATGGTCAATACATAAGGTAACACCTTCATAGACAAAGGTTTACAATTGATTAAATAACAATGTCTCTTTTGACCTATTACACCATTAATAATCAACCAAACTTGATAACTCTTTTGTTTATGAAAACTTTGAAAGTACAATTCGATCTTAGTATTAGCTTTTCATTGAATTAGAACCATAGAGTCATAATCAATCAACATTCATGTAACAAACATCATCTAGGCAAGTGCACAAGGCACTTAGCCACTCATGACAAACAAAGAAGTAACCACAGAAAATTTATCAATTGAAAACATGATTAAGAAGTCTTACAAAAGTTGTAATGATGATTACAAGAGTTAGGAACAATTATGAGATGATCAACAATGATTCCTTTGATGATTATAATGATGAATAATGAATGTAAGCTAACTTCTTCCTGCGTTTTCTTCCTTGTAGCCTTCTTGAGAGAGTAAATTGATTATGAGATTAGTTGTAGTGTTGCTGTCTATATGAGTATTGTATCTCTCTCTTTAACCAAGCATACTTATTAATAGAATGACTCCCCTTGGCCACCAAGCAAGTTTCTTGGGCACTAAGTGTCATTAAAAATCTGGACTTGAAGTAAATGTGGTGTAATGATCATCCATATGAAGGGTTAGTTCATTAAAGATAGTCATTAAGTGTGCCAGGAGTTGCAGCAACCCAAGGTTGAAGTCTCAACCTGAGGTTCAACTTAAGCCTTAGTTGTATTTCTTGAACCTTTGGTTGAGGAAGCAAGCCATAATTCATAACAAACTTTGCATGTAACTTCTCATTCATTTCATCAACACTTGATCTTTTCTTGAGCTCGGAAATCTTTGTAACTTGATTCTTTATCTTTGATGATCTTCCCGAGGTCTTTATTATGGGTAGAATCTTTCGTTGTGCATAAGCTCTTGATTTAGCGACTTTTCCTCATCTTTCTAGCTATTCCCTTGGACTTGATTATACCTGAACCTTAATATATCTTTTGTACCTTTTTTTCGCATAATATGTTCACAAACACAACCAAATACAATGCACAAACATAGAAATAACGTGACTAAAACATGTACGAAATGAGCGTTATCAAATCCCCCCACACTTACACTTTGCTTGCCCTCAAGCAAATCTAGCTTTAAAAAAATAAATCCACATGATATAAATGAGATTGATTCTAAAAAAATGAGATGCAAATCCATCAAGTACATGTACGAGATAAGATCCATCTTTTTAATCTTTATAAGTGAAAAGTCGAGATGTTTGACAATACCTTAATGATTCTCTTGCTTGATAACATGTTAAAACACCTCACGAAAAAGGAATGAAGTATAATTCACTCAACACTCATTTATTTAGTGGGTGAGTATATAAGAAAATCACACTCATCGCTCAGTCATGAAGCTTGTACAAGAAACAAAACTCCACCGACGTGGCGTAAGCACCAAGTGTAAACATCTAAGAGGACTTTTATTCGGGTTGTAACGTTTAGGCTTCGGGTTAATAAGGGGTATGGATAAGGCATGAGAATATTTATGAAATTGGTTTAAAGATAAAAAATAAAGTTAAGTCAAAGTCTACAACCAATTGCTACTAGCTACGTCAACCTCTTTCACATGAACTTGAGAATTCATCCTTGATCGATATCATACTTTCATAGCTCATTGGCTATTCTTGTCACCATACAATTGCGATGACTTTTTTTTTTTTTTTTTTTTTTTTTTTTTTTCTTGGCCACATGTTTCGGCCATTGATCATAATTCCAATAGATCTTCTATGAGATTATCATAGAGTTTGTAACTTTCTCCAAAGTTCAAGGATTTCCTACATAACAACCATCTTTCCAAGTAGCTAGTAACCAACCAAGACTTGACTATGGGTAAGGTTAAGGCTAAAAGTGTAAAATATTTTTGTATTTTTCTGGTGTAACAAAAGAAAAAAATGGCTCAAAGGGTGTACTAATGGTATCTAGCACTAAAATTGAGTGCTAACAAATGGGTCCATGATGAGAGTTTTAACTAACCGATGTGATTAGCTAATGTATGATTTGCAAACGGATGGCCATTTAGTTGAATCCTAATGTTGCCTCTTATCACACGAATACACTTTCATCACACGAATGTGATCTCACTGCGGTCTGGTAATGATTTGCAAGTACAAGTTCAAGAATAAATAAAATCACCGGCACACTCATAGCAAAAAGATCAAGCATAAAAGATGTATGCTATATAAGAATAGGCTCAAATCCTCACAATTTTTGGTGGAATGGGCTATAATTGTGCTAGCAATGTTATCGATCCCAAAAATGGATTGCAATGTCAATCAGGACACATCTCGAATTTTTAAAAATTACATGTTTTATCAGTGGATTAATCTAGTTATTCTAATATAATTATCCTAAATGTGTGAAAACAACTAGATCATAAGGGCAAACAATTTAAAATTAGGCTAAAAAATATAGAAAATTTAAAATCAGTTTCATTTTCCTATTCCCCCCCCCCCCACACTTAAGTTTGACATTGTCCTCAATGTAAAGAACGATGAACCATAAAAATAGGGAAATGGAACATAAAAGAAATGATACTGCCTGAGCCTTGGAATCTAGATCGAGCTCCAAATGAGATATTGAGATCGAATGATTCCACATCTTCATATACAAAATAAACAAACACACAAAATGCAAAATATTTTTGTATATTTTTTTTATTATTATATATATTTTTTTTTTGCAAGGCCCCCACACTTATGGTGAAACCATTGGGGCATAAAAATAAACAAACAATTAAAAACACACGGGTTGCCTCCCGAGAAGCGCTTAATTTATTAATGAGTCATCAGCCTGACTCGACCTTCCTCACTTTCGTGGTTTATGTTTGGGATTCTTTCCCGACCTCTTGGGAATATAAACTACATTTCCTTTCACTATTCCTTTTTTATGATCTGCTGGGTAAGGTGCCATGAATGGAATAGTAGTGTATTTCTTTTTATCGAGCAGTTCAAGTGGAATTTCCTAACTAGACATTTCATTCAGTTGCTCCTCATCATGATAAATCTTGATACGATGTCCATTAACAATGAAACTTCCACCGTGCTTGTCATATAACTCGACATATCCAGATGGAAACCATGTTTTACCAAATGAACCATACCATTTGGTTCTTAGCTTAGGAGCTTTGAATTTGTACTTAAAATTGAACAAAAGTACTTTGTCTCTGGCTTTGAATTCTTTCCGGATTCTAAGTTTCTTATCATGGTATGCTTTTGTTCGAGCTTTGTACAACTTGGAATTCTTGTACGCTTGGATTCTTAACTCATCGAGTTCATGCAATTGTAAGAATCATTTTTCTCCAGCGATTTTGAGATCGGGGTTACATTGCCTCAACGCCCAGTATGCGCGGTGTTCAATTTCAAACGGCAAATGATAAGTTTTTCCATATGTGAGTCTATACGGAGTTGTGCCAATTGGAGTTTTATATGCCGTTCTAAACGCCCATAGAGCATCATCGAGTCTCCTTGACCAAATAGAAGGATTATCCTAAACCATTTTTTCAAGTATTCTTTTTAAAGCTCTATTGGTGTTTTCAACTTGACCACTGGTTTGAGGGTGGTATGCTGTTGCGAAACGATGATGGACTCCATATCGTTTCATAGCTTTCTCCATTTGATGGTTACAGAAGTGAGTTCCTCTATCGCTTATCAAAGCTTTTGGAATTCTAAATCGAGAGAAAAGCTTTTTCAGAAAATTTACAAACACTCGTGCATCATTTGTGGGTAAGGCTTCCGCTTCGGCCCATTTAGAAACATAGTCAATTGCCACGAGGATGTATTCGAACTTATGAGATTTAGGAAAAGGACCCATGAAGTCAATTCCCCATATATCAAAGATTTCAGAAACTTGTATGCTCTTTTGTGGCATTTTGTCTCTACGAGAAAGACTACCAGACTTTTGGCAAGCATCACAATTCTGCACAAGCGTATGGGCTTCTTTAAAAATTGTCGGCCAATAAAATCCCGCATCAAAGAATTTTTTCGCGGTTGTAGACGAACCAAAATGTCCTCCAGTTGGGCCATGATGACATTCATCCAGAATTTTTCAGGTCTCTGAACCGTACACGCATCTTCTAATTATCCCATCGGGACACATTTTAAATAGATAGTGTTTTAGGTCTGCGAAAAATTTACTACGCTGAGTGTGAGTTAGACCTTTTTGTAACACTCCTCCGGCTAAATAATTTGCAAAGTCTGCAAACCATGGAACTTCTTCGTTTTCAATTCCCATAAGAGTTTCATCGGGAAAATTATCATCAATCTCATCTTCACCGAATTCATCTAAATTAGGATTTTCTAATCCATACAAATGGTCTGCAGCAACATTTTCCGCGCCTTTCTTATTTTGGATTTCTATGTCAAATTCTTGAAGCAATAAAATCCATCGGATAAGACGTGGTTTGGCATCTTGTTTGGCAAACAGGTATTTAAGAGCTGAATGATCGGTGAATACAATTGTCTTTGACAAAATGAGATAAGAACGAAATTTGTCAAACGCAAAAACTACAGCCAAAAGTTCTTTTTCAGTGACCGTGTAGTTTTGTTGAGCACTATTCAAGGTTTTGCTAGCAAAGTAATTAGGACGATGATAATGCTCAAATTGTGCATGTTTTTATTAGCGTTATTCATGTTTTTATGTATGTTATTTGGTTATATTTATATGCTTTTGTTACTAAATCGTACCAAAGTGTGTTTGCAAAGTATATGTGCCCAAAAACAGGAAAAAGGAAGAAAAAGATGAGAAAAATGAGAAAGAAGGAAATATTTATGAAAGTGCGAAGATTCTTATGCCAAGACCCAATCAAAAAGGCATTTCAAAGAATGAAGGTCCAAGTATTCATGTTGATTAGTTTCAAAGATGTTGAAAAGATCAAGTTTGGATGAAGAACCAAAGACCCAAAAAGGAAAGAAACAAGCCAAGACGACAAAAGTCCAAAAAGTCCCAAACAGCAACCATCCATCCGATCAGTCGCCGCCCGCAACCGATTCGGAAGGAGGCAATTCCGGAGACCAACCGATCGGTTGGCCATATTACCGATCGGTTGGAAGCTTGCTGATTTACCAAAACTTCATCATTAAGTTTTGTCTTTTCATATATCTGGTTCTAAGGCATTCTAATAAGGATTCTAGGCTCTTCTAAACTACTTGGAGGACAAGAGAAGCATTAATGAACCAAGACCCTTGGGAGGAGTATTAATAGGATCATTTGTGGAGTATTAAGTGCTATTCTTAATCAATAAACTTGTAACCATCAACCACTCATCAAAATACTCTCAAATTCGTCCTTTGAAGTCCAGGAAACTTTGGAGGATCAAGAAGTCATTATTTGGAGGTCAAAACATCAAGAAATCAACACCAATCCTTTGGGTATCATTACCTTGTCATTTGTAATCTATTTCCAATCATTGTAAGACTTTCAATTATGGTTTCTAATGTTCAAAGTGCTGAGATTATGTTCATGTTTGCTATGAGTGGCTAGTGCCTTTGTGCACTTGCTTAGATGATGTGTATTACCTATTGATTTGCGTATGATTGTGATGACATGTTTTAATTCAATTTCAAGTTGATTCTAAGATCCAATCGTGATTAAGTTTTGTAGTGACATTTGTTGAATCAAGTTTAACTAGTTGCTAATAATTTTAAGGGTCAAAAGAACTATTGTTATTCAACTAGTTATAATCATTTGTCTATGAATGATTGTTTTTACCCATTATTCTTGATCAAACAAAGAAAGTTAATTGTGGTTGTTATGAGAATGCTTTTGTCTATCAAAAATAGGATTGATGGTAAACCATTTCAAGGGTCGAAAGATTAATAGTTTACTATCGATTGTGACCTTTTGTCTATGATCGGTTACCTTTTGTATTGACCATTTCCTAAGCTATTTGATTAAGCAAAAGTAGATTTTCGTGTTTAAGGTACACCAACTTATGAACCTTGAATTGATCTTGAATTGAGTGGTTAAACGTAATGCTTGTTTTTATGAACCAAAATCTTGACAAAGGTTTAATTTGTAGAAACAATAGATTAGTTCACCAAACTAATTATCATAACCAACATGTTGTCCAAAGTTATCACAATCATGCTTATCAAAAAGTAGTATACTAGTCTAAGCAAGTGTAGTTTTAATCATTTGAATTATTCTATTTTTCATTACTTGTTAAGGAATTTACTTCTAGTAGCTTACAATTCGATTCACTACACAAATCCCTGCGAACGATCCCGACTTACCATCATAATCTTGCTATAACGGACGAGTTCACTTGCTCGTATGTGTTGTTTCTAGATTCGGTAATTCGACCTTTATAAATTTAGAACGTGTACTCACTTACGACACATCAAGTTTTTGGCGCCGTTGCCGGGGATTTTGATCGTGTTTCTGTAGGTTTTAGAAGTTCATAGTTCGTTTTCATAAAAAAAAAAGTTTTCCGAGCTGACCATCCGATCGGTATTCCATTTATCCGATCGGTTGCCCATTTTTCAAATTTACCGAGAGCTTTATCCGATCGTTAGTAGCATCCATCCGATCGGATCACCCCAAACTTAATTTACCGAGAGTTCTATCCGATCGGTATTGCATTCCATCCGATCGGATCCTTAGCCTTGATTTTTCAAATTGTTTCCATTCTTCGCTCGTGTGTTTAGACATTGCCTCGATTCTCTTGGGAATTGTATGAACACTCGATCAACCGGAATAGAACCAATTTCACCTTTTTCAGATCCCGAACGTTTAGTCCGAAGACCAAGAAGAAAAAGAAAACCATTTGTTCCATTAGCCAACCGTGTACCAAGAGTGCGAAACCCACCGTTTGAAAACCTTTGTGAAGCCAAAGTCGTTTATAACCCGTTCACTGAGCAACCTTTTCCGATGGCGGACGATAGAACCATGTGGGAAGTCAACCGAACCGTAGCACCCACTCTTGGAGCTGTTATTGTTACCGTCAACCTAGGTGACAATTTCACCGTGAAAGGTCACCATCTTTCAATGATCAAAGACCGTCAATTCGATGGCCGTTCGAGGGCCGATCCTCACAAGCACATTGCCGAATTCATCAAAATTTGTGGCATGTTCCGATATGGCGACACCAATGTGGATGCCATTAAACTCAAACTTTTTCCATCATCACTTGCTGGAGACACAAAAGTGTGGTATAATGAATTAACCCCAGGAACTATCAATACTTGGGAGGAGATGAGGCAAGCTTTTGTAAGCCGATTCTTTCCACCTGCCATGTTTGATTGACTCATGGGAGAAATTCGTGCTTTCAACACCAAAAACCTACGAATCACTCGTTCGAAGCCGCTGGCTTCGTATGAAAGATTGCTTCGTAGTTGTCATGGACATGGTTTAGGACGAGGAACCATTATCCAAATCTTCTACCATGGACTAGATGAAGCATCTCAAGGAATTCTTGATGCTGGAGGAATTTTTCTTTATAAGACTCCAAACCAGGCATACCAATTGCTAGAAGACCGAGTTCTTCTCAAACTCGACTGGTCAAAAGATGCCAAAACCAAACCCTTACGAAAAACCATTGCTTTTGCTGAAAGTTCCGATACCTCTAAACTCCTGGAAAAAATGGAAACATTGACTTCCAAAATCGACTCGCAATACAAAGATCTTAAAGGAGAAATGAAAGAAATGCGAGACGGTTGTAACAACTGTGGAGGTAATCACCCATCATCAGAATGTGACGACCAACCAATGGACCAACCCAAAGAAGGAGAAGCCAATTATGTCCAAGGAGGATACCGTGGAGGCGGTTATCGTGGAAATTATTACGGACGAAATTCTGTAAATTGGCAAGATCGTCAACAAAGGGATAACAACCGTGATTCTCAACCACGAGTAGACAATCACACCACACAAACCTCTGACAAAAAAATGGAAGAATCCAATTTTGAGAAAATGATGAGAGAATTCGTAACTGCTCAAAAATCAACCAATGAGTTCTTCAAGAACCAATTTTTCAATCTCAAAACCAAAGTTGAGCAAGGTCAGAAAAATCATCAAGCATCTATTCAAGATCTTGAAAACAAATTTGGTAGACTTTCTGATCAAATTTCTTCCCGACCATCTGGTTCGTTGCCAAGTAATACCCAAACCAACCCTAAGCTAACATCATCTGGATCGAACGATAAAACTTATCGTCCACCACAGACTCGAAATGAGCATATCAATGCTGTATTCACAAGAAGTGGTCTTTCTTATGATCCACCACCCAATCCAAATGATACCAAGATCATCGATGATGATAGTGAGGAGGAAGAAGAAGCCGAAAAGGAAAATACCACAAAAACACCACCCAAACCCATCCCACCAGTTAAGGCGTATACACCAAAAATTCCATATCCTCAAAGCCTTAAGAAAGAAAAAATGGAAGAACGTTATAAGAAGTTTGTTGAAATAATCAAAGAGGTTAGACTCAATTTTCCCCTCGTTGATGTTTTAGCTGGAATGCCCAATTATGGGAAATTTTTGAAAGAACTTCTTAACAACAAAAACAAGTTGGAGCAAATATCCGCTACCTTTCTGAATGAAGAATGTTCAGCTATTGTTCAAAACAAAATTCCACCAAAAGTCGGAGATCCCGGAAGTTTTCTGATTCCATGCACGTTAGGAAACAACATCACATGCGATGCTTTAGCCGATCTAGGTGCAAGTATCAATTTGATGCCCTATTCATTGTATTCTAAACTTTCCATCAATACCTTGAAACCTACAAGGATGAGTATTCGATTAGCAAATCATTCTTACCAATATCCTGTTGGAATTGCTGAGAATATGCTTGTCCAAGTTGGTAAATTCATTTTTCCTGTGGATTTTGTGATATTAGAAATGGAAGAAGATAGTAGAGTACCTCTTATTTTAGGAAGACCTTTCCTAAACACCGCTGATGCGATCATCAAAGTAAAAGGAAAAGAACTCAATCTTCGAGTTGGAGATGATAGAATTACCTTTTTAATCGATAAAGCAATGCAATATCCATATTCCAGTGATGATACTTGTTTTAACATTGATGTAATCGATGAAGTCACTGAGGAGGAATTGGATGCATTACTTTACGATTCGGATCCATTCATGACTACTTAAGAGAAAATTAGTGAAACAAACTTTGATAAGGAATTCGCTGATTTTATGGAAGTAAAGTGTGAAGAAGAAGAAGAAACAGAAGTTGAAGAAGGAGAAATAGAGGAAGATTTTGAAGAAATCACTTTTAATGATCAATTGAGAATCAAAACATCTCTTCAAGAACCACCAACTGATCTTGAGCTGAAACCACTTCCCGAAAATCTTGAATATGCTTACCTGGAGGATAATTCACTTCTTCCAGTGGTCATATCTTCGTTGCTCAAAGATAAGGAAAAAGAATGTCTCATTTCTGTTCTCAAGAAGCATAAAAGAGCTTTTGCGTGGAAAACATCTGACATCCCAGGAATCAGTCCTGACTTTTTTAGACACAAAATCAATTTCGAAGAAGATGCAAAACTCGTTGTAGAAAGACAACGTCGACTCAATCCCAACATGAAAGAAGTTGTTAAAAAAGAAATCATCAAACTTCTTGATGCCGGTATCATTTACCCCATCGAGGATAGTCCTTGGGTGAGTCCAGTTCACTGTGTTCCGAAAAAAGGAGGAATGACTATTGTGACTAATGAACGGAATGAATTAGTTCCTACTAGAACTGTCACAGGATGGCGAGTATGTATTGATTACAGAAAATTAAACAAAGCCACCTGAAAAGATCATTTTCCTTTACCGTTCATGGATCAAATGCTTGAGAGATTAGCAGGGAACGAGTACTTTTGTTTCCTTGATGGTTTTTCAGGATATTTCCAAATTCCCATTGATCCTGTTGATCAAGAAAAGACTACATTCACATGTCCCTTTGGAACTTACGCTTATCGGCGTATGCCTTTTGGTTTGTGTAATGCACCCGCGACTTTTCAGAGATGTATGATTGCTATATTCCAAGACATGCTTGAAACATCGATGGAAATTTTCATGGATGACTTTTCAGTTTTTGGTAGCTCATTTGAAGCTTTTCTTTCTAATCTCGACAAAATGCTCGAAAGATGCGAAGCTGCACATCTTGTTCTCAACTGGGAAAAATGCCATTTCATGGTGACTGAAGGAATTGTGCTTGGACATAAAATTTCCAGTGCAGGAATGGAGGTTGACAAAGCAAAAATAGATGTTATCACCAAATTACCACCTCCAACAAACGTTAAAGCCGTTAGAAGTTTTCTAGGACATGCCGGTTTTTACCGTCATTTCATTAAGGATTTTTCCAAAATATCTCGTCCAATGACGAAACTTCTAGAAAAAGATTCTGTTTTTGACTTCAATGCAGATTGTATGAAGGCATTCGAAACATTAAAAACCCAACTGACTAGTGCACCCATTATGGTTTCACCTAATTGGTCACTACCATTCGAGCTCATGTGCGACGCAAGCGATTTTTCGGTTGGAGCTGTATTAGGACAACGTGAAGGAAAACATTTTCGTCCTATATACTTCGCCAGCAAAACACTCAATAATGCGCAACAAAACTATACGGTTACGGAGAAAGAATTGTTAGCCGTTGTTTTTGCTTTCGACAAATTCAGATCTTATCTTGTGCTTTCGAAAACAATTGTGTTCACTGATCATTCAGCGCTCAAATATCTGTTTGCCAAACAAGATGCAAAACCGCGTCTTATCCGATGGATTTTGCTACTCCAAGAATTTGACATCGAAATCAAAGATAAGAAAGGAGCAGAAAATCTAGCTGCTGATCATTTGTCTCGTCTTGAGAATCCAAACTTGGAAGAGTTAAAGGAAGACGAGATTGACGAATAAATTCCATGGTTTGCTGATTATGCAAATTACCTCGTTGGAGGAATTCTCAAAAAAGGATTAACTCATGCCCAACGAAGTAAATTCTTTTCAGAACTAAAACACTACTATTGGGAAGAGCCCTATCTTTTCAAGATGTGTCCCGATGGAATGATAAGAAGATGTGTTTCTGGTTCTGAAACAAGAAGAATTCTTGATGAATGCCATCATGGCCCGACTGGGGGACACTATGGTCCTTCCACCACAGCTAAAAAAGTTTTTGATGCTGGATTCTATTGGCCGACTATTTTCAAAGAAGCTCATACTCTTGTTCAAAACTGTGATGCTTGTCAAAAATCCGGTAGTCTTTCTCGTAGAGATGAAATGCCTCAAAAGAGCATTCAAGTCTGTGAAATATTCGATATTTGGGGAATCAATTTTATGGGACCCTTTCCTAAATTGCACAAATACGAATATATTCTCGTTGCTATTGATTACGTTTCCAAATGGGCTGAAGCAGAAGCTCTACCCACAAATGATGCTCGAGTTGTTGTCAATTTTCTCAAAAAGCTTTTCGCTCGTTATGGAATTCCCAATGCTTTAATAAGTGATCGAGGATCCCATTTCTGTAACAAACAAATGGAGAAAATTATGAAACGATACGGAGTACATCATCGTTTCGCCACAGCTTATCACCCTCAGACCAGTGGTCAAGTCAAAAATACCAACAGAGCCTTAAAAAGAATACTTGAAAAAACGGTCAAAGACAATCCTGCCGTTTGGTCAAGAAAACTCGATGATGCTCTGTGGGCATTTCGTACGGCTTATAAAACTCCAATTGGTACAACACCATACAGACTTTTGTATGGAAAAACCTGTCATTTGCCGTTCGAAATCGAACATCGCGCTTACTGGGCACTCAGAAGCTGTAACCCTGATCTCAAAATAGCTGGAGAGAAGAGATTTTTGCAATTGCATGAACTCGATGAACTAAGACTCCAAGCTTACGAGAACTCCAAGCTCTACAAAGCTAGAACCAAAGCGTATCATGACAGAAAGCTTAGAATCCGGAAAGAATTCAAAGCTGGAGACAAAGTTCTGCTTTTTAATATGAAATACAAGTTCAAAGCACCTAAGCTAAAACCAAAATGGTTCGGCCCATATATAGTGAAACATGGATTTCCATCTGGGTATGTTGAATTACATGACAAACAAGGTGGAAGTTTCATTGTTAATGGTCACCGAATTAAATTGTATTATGATAAGGAGAAAATGAACGAGATTTCTATCAAAGAGATTCCGCCTGAATCAGACTATGAAGCAATAACATTCATGGCACCCTTTCCGGCCGATTTCAAGAAAAACACTCCTTGGGCCAAAGAATCTGGTTATATCTATGATGTTCTTCCTAGACCTTGGGAAAGAATCAAATTGGAGAACATAGATGAAACTGGAGAAGGAATAGTGATAGGAAACGTGGTGTATGTTCCAAAAGTCTCAAAGAAGAAGCCAAAAATCACACCAACGTAGCAAGAAGTAAGTTTAAGTCCGGCTGATGACTCATTAATAATACAAGCGCTTCTTAGGAGGCAACCCGTGTGTTTTCTATTTGCAATTTTACTTCTTAGTTTATTTTTCAAAAGTGGTTATATCCCAAAGTTAATCTAATCCCTTAGTTGAACTTAAGTGTGGGGGTGTATCACTAACTTTTTAATAAAACGTAGACATATTTCGTGTGTTTTATTTTGTTTTAAGATTACTGCAGGTAATGATTACAAAGTATGGACACTTGGATCAATGAATCTTCTGGAGCAAGAAAATATGGTTTATTCTCTTATTTCCCTATTTTCATTCTTTTCGTTTATCACATTGAGGACAATGCTTAACTTAAGTGTGAGGGGGGTGAATAGGAAAATAAGGATAAATTGTAAATTCTGAGCTAAATTTTAAATTTTGTTTGCCCTTGTGATCTAGTTCTTTGTCATTTTAAGGATTATATATTAGAGTAACTGGATCTATCCACTGGTAAAACCTGTAACTTTTGAAAAATTGAGATGTGTCCCGATTAATATTGCAATCCATTCTGGAATCGATAACATTAGCTAGCACATATTATAGCCCTTTCCACTAAATTGTGAGGATTTTGAGCCTGTACTATGTATATAGCATACATCTTTTATGCTTTGATTCTTATGCTATGATTGTGCCGGTGATTTTATTTATTCTAGAACTTGTGCTTGTAAATCATTACGAGACCGTTGTGAGATCACTTTTTCATTTGTGATTTAAGTATATATGCGTGATAAGAGGCAACCTTAGGATTTAACCCAAATAAGCCTTCCAAATTGATATTTAGCTAGTTGCATTGACTAGTTAACCACCAGTATAAACCCTTTTGTTAGCGTTTATCTTTAACGCTAGATACCCCTAGTTACACCCTCTGAGCCTATCTTTTTCTTTTGGAAAAAAAATCCAGAAAAATACAAAAAGATTTTACACTTTAGCCTAGCCTTACCTTTAGTCAAGTCTTGGTTGGTTGCTAGCTATTTGGCAAGATGGATGTTATGTGGGAAATCATGAAAGTACGAAGAAAGTTGTAAACTCCAAAAGTAGTTATCCAAATGAAATCATCGCAAGTATAAGATGACAAGTTCTTATGTTCAAAAAAAAAATAAATAAATAAATAAAAAATAAAGAGAGAGAGAAAGAAAAAAAAAGAAAGAATAAGTCATCGCAACAATAAGGTGACAAAAATAGCCAATGAGCTATGAAATAATGTAAAGTGCAATCAAGTGTGGAGTTTTTCAAGAATGCATGATAGCGGTTCAAAATAGCTAGTAACATATGGGCAGTAGACTTTGACTAGTTTGAATATTCATTACTTTCAACCTTCTCTAAAAAATATCCCATGCCTTATCCCTACCTTTTTGACTTTGTGAAATTATCAAGTGTATGGACATGTAGTGACCATCCGATTTCTTGAGTAATTAAATAACGTTGCTAGCGATCTAGTGTGTATTTTAGTGACCATCCGATATGAGAATAGCGCGTCAGCGATCTAAGATATACCCTAGTGACCATGTAAAACCCATAATTTCCGAATACGTAAAATACCCAAAATGCCCTTCGATCTCAAATTCAAAAATAACGTTTAAAACTTTAAGACATTTAAATCCCGAATATATCCTAAGTACTTGACCTTAATAATTGAATGAATAAAATAATTACACACATTTATTTAATAAATGTCACGCCTATAATATAAGGTTATAACCGAAAATTTCATGTGCATTTAAGTGAATTATATCATCACTTTTTGGCACAAAGTCAAGACCCACGATTTAAGCAATTTGCCAAACTAAGAGCCCATTCACGCGTTTCATTTTAAAATCGTATACATGCAATCTTTTCCTCATAATCCCAAACCTTCCAAACCCTAAAAAAAAACCTACACCACAAAGTTGCGGCTGCTACTTTCTTTTCTCTTCATGTTCGGTTCAAGAACAAAGCCATAGGGAGGAAGAGAGCCGCCATAATTTAAATTGATTCACACCAAACAGTAATCAAGCTATGGCTATGCGATCATGTTCTTGTTTTTCGTGGCCATGCTTAGTTTGGGTTCACCTTGATCCTTCAAGGTTGCTGAACTTCGTGTTGGGTTAAGTTTCGGTTCGGGATCGTATTGCAGTTTGGGTTCACGACGGGGATTTCTAGAGTCGAGTTACCGTCCATGATCATGATCAAGTTGGTGTTCACACACGTGCGGTTTCGATGTGTTATTGTCTTGTTCATGACAGAGATGAACGATCATTGTGGTTTGAGCTTCGGAACCCGCTCGGGTTGAATTTGGTTTGTATTCGAGTATGTATTAAGGTCTGACCCCTTTTTGGTTCTAGTTAAGTTGGTTCGAGGTTGTGTGAAGGATCAAGGCTGTGGTTCATGTCTTGTACGCCTGGTTGTAGGTGTGATCATGTCTCCTTGTATCTTAGTGTTCGCGTTCTCGTTTCGGTTTTGATCTATACTCGTTTAGTCTTGAGGTAACTCTTGATCGAACTATCATTTTAAAACAAATCACACATCAATTATAATTGAATCTTATTATATGCTAAAATGATAGAAATGACTATGAATGATGAGCCTTAGTTACAGATTTAAAATATGTAGACTAGATGTGAAAATGAAAACTATAACTACTTGTATATGAATGAGTTTTAACGCATGATCTGAGAATAATATTATTCAGTAACTAAAATGGCATGTGAGTGGGTATGCATGGGTAACTAATAGATTTGGTGGTTACATTGTGTACGTGTGTGTACATGTGGGTTTGGACAAATTATGTGGAATATGGGAATTCATATTATGTCACGTGAGCAAGAATGGGATTTATGTGAGTGCATGTACTTTGTCTTGAAATTTTGTGTCGTGTGATGTATTAAACAAAGAAAACATGTGTTGTGTGTGTGTAACTCGATACGAATATGGCTAAGTATTAAGGCTCGTTTGTGGTCTTGTTAAATACATTGTTGCCTTGTTAAAATCTAGTCATGTGTCGCATGATGAGTGTGGATTATAGGTGTCGAATCTTGATAGTATATGGGTCGAATAAGTAGCATGCATGACTAATATATGTTGTCATGTGTATAAATATTTTGTGACGGGTCGATAGAGTTAAAAACATAATGACTTAATCGTGGTTAAAATATGAGGTCGGCAATACGTAAGTGTGAGTTGGGTAAAACGAAGTCGGATTAGAAAATCTTGGGTCGTCGCGGCATAAATATCAATATCATGGGTACGTTAATAAATTATATAAAACTATAACGACGGGGTCTAAAATTATTACCTTAAAATAAATTTATAAAATGAACCTTAAAATAATCTTATTTGACCTTTTAATATTTTATTTTGATAATTTACATTTTGACCCTAAACTTTGTTATAATGACACTCAAAACCCTGAGCTACTATAGATGTCATTCTAAACTTAAATCGTTATCCATACCTTAGAGTAATAAATTACTAATTCGGGAAACTTGCTATTTTTGGAAAATTACTAGAAAAATGGAAAGCCGACTAGAATAAGTAATGTGATTTAAATAAGATATTAATAATAAGACGATTACGTATTCGTGTAGATTCGCTGAAGAAGGAGTTTGCTTCCGATCTTTATGTTTCTATTATGTTTTCACTTGCGGTCTAAGGTACAGATACTCTGCTCTTTTTCAGTAAGGGTGTCTTATTCCTTATATATTGATTTTTGAGTTATGATTCAGTTATGATTTCCCAAGCCATTGCTATGTTCCCGTTGTGTGAACCTTTGAGGTTACTTTTATGACTTTGAGATGCACCTTCTGATATATGACCTTTTGACATGACTTTGAGACATGACTCCTAGTTTGATACCCGAGCCATTTTATGTTACCTAGCCAGGAAGGTAACCTGGCCATGTCTGTGATGCACCACTGGCATGACTCATGTGTGGGTGAGTGATTTCTCACACCGTCCCTCTTATATTATGATATGGCCATTATGACTTTGAGATTATGATTTTGAGATGACTTTGAGTTTGGGGGCGTATGGATTGCAATCCTAGATTTGTATGTTTAGTGGATTTAACTATGAATTTGAGTTATGACTTTGAGGTGACTGGTACTGTGTGCAATACATGCCTTTCACATTTCTGGGAGCTGATCACTCCACCCTTTTGATACATGAGGACACCCCTCATATTATCTGGTTGCCTATGAGGTATCCCCTCTGATTGTGAGATTATGACTTTGAGATTATGATGTTGAGATTATGACTTTGAGTTTCTGGGCTCGTGGTAGATGACTATCCTATATTTTTCCTTACTATTCTTTTGCTTTGATTATGCCTTATGTAATTCCAGTGCTTCATTATATTTCTGTTTCGTTATTCTTTGCTTTGTATATGTATCTGTTCACTGAGCTTTTAAGCTCAGCCGCACGTTTTCTTTTCGTGTGCGGCAGGTAATAAGCAGGACGACGGGTTTTGGGTATGAGTGAAGAGACTTTTGGACTTAGAAGACTTTGATAGTTATTCTGAAGTAGAAGTCATTGGAAGGATTGCATTAGTAATTAGCTTTTGTTTCCCTTATATCTTTGTGTATTCAGTATTTCATTTGTAACCTTTGAGAATCTTTGTATTACTATTGAATGTATGTTTTGTTTGATCTGATATGAAGCCATTAATGTGATACTTCTACCCTTGCTGGGTTGGGGTGTTACAATTATGGTATCAGAGACGACAGGCTGCGATTCGTAATACATTACCCTTGACCTGTGTAAGTTAGGACCACTAAGTGTTCCCCTGTAGGCGCTCATAAGATAACCTTTGAAAATTTTGCTTTAAGATTTCCCTATAGGAACCTAAGTTTTGACCAGTGAGGAATGGGTAGACTATAAGGCATTTGTTTAAGTATCATTGCTTCTGCATCACTCTGATTTGCGCCATGCTGTTGGTTAGAGTCTGTTGATATCACTTTTGGAAATCGAAAGCTTATGCTTTGCACCACCTAAGAATTGAACCTGATTAAATTTGGAAGCCATTGAGAAATTTCATAATAATTGCCTGACACTATTTGATCCTTATCTTCAAATTTCTTTTGTAAATCATTTTGATAAAGACCCACGTTGCACTCTGATCCTTTCGTTAATCATTTTGACGCCTCTTCGGGCACTCTGAGAACCTCCATGGCAATAACGTACTGGATATGTTTTGATTGTCTTTTGCTTTTGATAAGTATCTATGAATCTTCCGACACTATTCAATTTCGTTTTGCCCATCTCTGTCTTTATAAGAAGCCTTATGGTGTGTAACCACGAGTATAAGAATGTTTTCCCCCTCACTTTTGAATGATAAAGCTTTGATTTGCGAACCGTCTTTCTTTGGATAGTTAACTTCGATTTTATTCTGACATGGAATTTGTTGAGTGATCAGTCGAATATTGACAACTACCCTCCTATATCTCACCTTTAACGTTTGCAACAATTTTTGAACTCCCCACAATGATTATCGATTGTTAAACGTTCGCTATTACTCTGGAGACTCGTGTGTTACTTTCATGGGTATAAAGTTTTCTTAGAAACCATTTCGTATACCAATGAATGAACCTTATCTTGGAAGCCATTTGGCACTTTGAGTCGTCTGAGCATGAACCTTGTATTGAACGTTATTTGGCACCCTACGTTTTCTGATTATGATTCCTGGTAGAACCACCAAATTTTTTCCATCGGAGCATGAAGTAGGATTTGACATGATACCGAGAGATTTCTAGTCACTAAACGAAGATGTCTTTCGGATCATACCAATTGATTGGAGCACCCGGAAAGAGCAGCAACCGAAGACCAGGAAGTGAGTTTACTTAAGTGTATTTTCTGGGCATGTTTTAGTTTCGTTCGCGATTATGAAGGATGATGATTGGAGATATATATCGATTACAAGAAGCTGAATCGTAATGCTGTTAGGAACCAATATTCCTCCACCCTGAAACGATTATGTGCTTGTTTAATTTCAGAGCGTGAAGTTTTCTTTATGATGAATTGATTTTATTCTTGGAATCACCTTCCGTATTCGTAAACGACTGCTATGACGGTTAGTAACGCTAACAGTATTAGCTAAAGCTCTGACTGTTTATAAGATTGACAATTAATGTTTTCTCGTGAGTACTTGGACAAATGGTCATTGTATGACTTAATGGTACATTCGGAGACGAGGAAGACGAGGAAGAGCATGAAATTCATCTTTGCACTTTGTTAGGAAATTCGTCGATCATTGTGCATTCTGAGAGATTGATATTTGTTGAGACAACGATGTTCTTAATTAAGGATATCTCTTTAAATCCCGCAAGTTTTGAAAACTATCACCAAGTGGTCAAGACCGATAACAGAATGGAGAACTGACACCTTTTGAGCTTTGCAGAAGAATTTTGGACGATGTTTACAATTTGTGATACCATTGAGAAATTTCGTGAACCGAGAGAAACAACTTAGTTGATTGAGAATGAAATTTTGGAAAAGCTGAAATAGAAAGTAGTTTCCATACCTTCAACGGAACGAACTTTGGGGCATTCCAGTAAGAGACTCGGTTTTATTCTCTTACAGCACGGAAGGTTTTGCGTATGCATCAAGACAACTAGAAGCGCATCAGAAGAATTACTTCAATACCTGACCTGGAGTTGACAACAACGGTGGCTACCCTGAGCAGTGAAGACATTCCTTACAAGGCAGAAGTGTTGGCGATGCAGAAGAAGAAAATCTAATCAAGATGGCGAACCTGGAGCTGATGAAGACATGAAGTCTCACTTCCCTATTCATCTTGGTTGTACTGAGATGAATTGAGAGCGGAAGTAGACTGGATGATGAAGAGATTTAAAGATCGTGCCAGAAATCCACATTACTCCATCACATTCCAAGAAGAACTGCAGGAGGCTCGACGAACCAGACACAAGTTCCCGATCTTGGCTTCACTTCCCGACTGATGGACAGACGAAGACAGATTAGCCGGACTTGAGGAAATTGGATGTTTTGAATGAACGGAATTTTGAAACAGACCCTTATGTTTGGAAGAATTGATTCTATGAAGGCCGAAATTCTTGGCGACTAACTTCATTTCGTTGACTCTCTTAAGTTTCGTTATATAGTAATAAGATTCTTTGATGATCCAAGTTCCCTAGAAGCATTTCAGATTCCGTGTTCATTTTTCATATGTTCGGTGATGGCCTTGTTTTGAGAGATTTTGGCGAGTTTTGGAAGATATGATGCTTGTGACGGCGTACCTCACTTCTGCTAAGCAATCTGGGATTTTGGTTACTCTTGCGAATAGTTTTGTTGTTTCTCTTGGACATGGCATTGATTTTGTTGACCTCTGAGACTGTAGAAGTACTAGGTGGATTAAGATAGGTTGATTTACTCAACTCGAGATAAAGTATGATCATCATGAAGGCATAGTTATGTGGTGCTAGTATTATGATGCCTGATCAACGTGATAATACTTACACCATATACGTGCACTCGTTGTGGCCATAGGATATATTGGGGAGTACCTAAGAAGTTTAGAATTTGATCTCCATTGGATTACCCGTGATTGGTGAGACTTTAGGTTCGTTCTACCTATACGTATACTCTGTTTTCGTTCGTTAGATATCGGGATGACTTTGGACTCTCGTTTTGCATTCTGTTGACCTCAGTCATAAATCTTGAACTCTATGTAGAGCTTTCTACTGTTGAAACAGTTAATTTGATTTGTAATCTTGTTCTTATTCTATATGAGCTTTCTAAAGATTCGTCTATCGTTCATTTTATGTTGCATGGACCTTTTGATCAGAATCAACTTATTTTGTCTCCTTCTGAGAAATTTGAGCAATCTTAGTTATTGGTGGGGGTTCGGTCCGTTAGCTGGTATTTGTTTAGTCATTCAGATTCAGAATCAACTTATTTTGTCTCCTTTTGAGAAATTTGAACACACCTCGTTTTGATTTGAGTCATGAGGAACTATTTGGTCTGAAGATCTTTTTGGAAGAACCTCCTCGGGCGTGAGGATGTTTGTGATGATCTTTTGCGACTTACTACGACTTCGTTTAACTTTGCGACTTCAATTTTCGAGGACGAAAATTTTTTTTTAGAGGGGAAGAGTTGTAAAACCCATAATTTCCGAATACGTAAAATACCCAAAATGCCCTTCGATCTCAAATTCAAAAATAACGTTTAAAACTTTAAGACATTTAAATCCCGAATATATCCTAAGTACTTGACGTTAATAATTGAATGAATAAAATAATTACACACATTTATTTAATAAATGTCACGCCTATAATATAAGGTTATAACCGAAAATTTCATGTGCATTTAAGTGAATTATATCATCACTTTTTGGCACAAAGTCAAGACCCACGATTTAAGCAATTTGCCAAACTAAGAGCCCATTCACGCGTTTCATTTTAAAACCGTATACATGCAATCTTTTCCTCATAATCCCAAACCTTCCAAACCCTAAAAAAAAAAACTACACCACAAAGTTGCGGCTGCTACTTTCTTTTCTCTTCATGTTCGGTTCAAGAACAAAGCCATAGGGAGGAAGAGAGCCGCCATAATTTAAATTGATTCACACCAAACAGTAATCAAGCTATGGCTATGCGATCATGTTCTTGTTTTTCGTGGCCATGCTTAGTTTGGGTTCACCTTGATCCTTCAAGGTTGCTGAACTTCGTGTTGGGTTAAGTTTCGGTTCGGGATCGTATCGCAGTTTGGGTTCACGACGGGGATTTCTAGAGTCGAGTTACCGTCCATGATCATGATCGAGTTGGTGTTCACACACGTGCGGTTTCGATGTGTTATTGTCTTGTTCATGACAGAGATGAACGATCATTGTGGTTTGAGCTTCGGAACCCGCTCGGGTTGAATTTGGTTTGTATTCGAGTATCTATTAGGGTCTGACCCCTTTTTGGTTCTAGTTAAGTTGGTTCGAGGTTGTGTGAAGGATCAAGGCTGTGGTTCATGTCTTGTACGCCTGGTTGTAGGTGCGATCATGTCTCCTTGTATCTTAGTGTTCGCGTTCTCGTTTCGGTTTTGATCTATACTCGTTTAGTCTTGAGGTAACTCTTGATCGAACTATCATTTTAAAACAAATCACACATCAATTATAATTGAATCTTATTATATGCTAAAATGATAGAAATGACTATGAATGATGAGCCTTAGTTACAGATTTAAAATATGTAGACTAGATGTGAAAATGAAAACTATAACTACTTGTATATGAATGAGTTTTAACGCATGATCTGAGAATAATATTATTCAGTAACTAAAATGGCATGTGAGTGGGTATGCATAGGTAACTAATAGATTTGGTGGTTACATTGTGTACGTGTGTGTACATGTAGGTTTGGACAAATTATGTGGAATATGGGAATTCATATTATGTCACGTGAGCAAGAATGGGATTTATGTGAGTGCATGTACTTTGTCTTGAAATTTTGTGTCGTGTGATGTATTAAACAAAGAAAACATGTTTTGTGTGTGTGTAACTCGATACGAATATGGCTAAGTATTAAGGCTCGTTTGTGGTCTTGTTAAATACATTGTTGCCTTGTTAAAATCTAGTCATGTGTCGCATGATGAGTGTGGATTATAGGTGTCGAATCTTGATAGTATATGGGTCGAATAAGTAGCATGCATGACTAATATATGTTGTCATGTGTATAAATATTTTGTGACGGGTCGATAGAGTTAAAACATAATGACTTAATCGTGGTTAAAATATGAGGTCGGCAATACGTAAGTGTGAGTTGGGTAAAACGAAGTCGGATTAGAAAATCTTGGGTCGTCGCGGCATAAATATCAATATCATGGGTACGTTAATAAATTATATAAAACTATAACGACGGGGTCTAAAATTATTACCTTAAAATAAATTTATAAAATGAACCTTAAAATAATCTTATTTGACCTTTTAATATTTTATTTTGATAATTTACATTTTGACCCTAAACTTTGTTATAATGACACTCAAAACCCTGAGCTACTATAGATTTCATTCTAAACTTAAATCGTTATCCATACCTTAAAGTAATAAATTACTAATTCGGGAAACTTGCTATTTTTGGAAAATTACTAGAAAAATGGAAAGCCGACTAGAATAAGTAATGTGATTTAAATAAGATATTAATAATAAGACGATTACGTATTCGTGTAGATTCGCTGAAGAAGGAGTTTGCTTCCGATCTTTATGTTTCTATTGTGTCTTTACTTGCGGTCTAAGGTACAGATACTCTGCCCTTTTTCAGTAAGGGTGTCTTATTCCCTATATATTGATTTTTGAGTTATGATTCAGTTAAGATTTCCCAAGCCATTGCTATGTTCCCGTTGTGTGAACCTTTGAGGTTACTTTTATGACTTTGAGATGCACCTTCTGATATATGACCTTTTGACATGACTTTGAGACATGACTCCTAGTTTGATACCCGAGCCATTTTATGTTACCTAGCCAGGAAGGTAACCTGGTGATGCGTGGGTTTTGCAACCTTACAACAGGTTTTACCTCTCGAGGGATCTCAAGAGGCTTACAACCCCACCAGGCAGTGTACCTGACCGATGTAGTATAGTGTAGTGGTAAGTACGGGGGATTGATCGTTCTCCACAGGGAATAGTGTTCGTTAGGTATGAAAAGCTACTCTAATAGGTCTAAGGGTTGAGGAAGATTCTTTTTTATGTTTTTATATTTTTTATGAAAGCAAATAAAATCTCGGTTTTGAAGGAGTGGGCGGAATTAGTTGCTAGTCAACTAACCCAAATTACTACGAATGCAAATAAAATAAAATAACAAAAATGAAAATGTGGTGAGAAACTTATGTGTAGAGAAATGTGTTTACTTAGATTTCCTTACTCCCTAACTATCTTTTACCGGTTAATTAGTGTGTATTAGTCGCGTGGATGACGGGTGTATTCCTTAATACCATTCGTGGGGTGGCGTACTTACTTCCCCAACTCTACAAGCTCCTACTTCACTCCTATGTCGAGCCGGCTAGGAAGCTCCTAACATGGGATCACTAGAATTCGCTTGTGCATTAAATACAACCATAAAAACCTTTAGTACGCATTTGGTTCATGTTTCTTAAGACGTTCAAGCAAGTTACCGAATAGGAAGTTAGCCAGTTTTCTTAAGCCTAACATAGATAAACAATCATCCAATACAACTAACAACACACTAATAACCAATAATCAATAGCTAGGTTTCATTAGATCTAAGCAAACACAAGATAAATTTAGCCTAACATGTTAATCAAAAGACAAGAATAAGATAAAATCAAACAACACATAGACATATTGAATGATTAATTGATAACTTATCTTCAATGTAACATGGAAGATCTCAAGGCAAAAAGCCTTGAAAAAGAAGCTAAAATCGTCCTAGGGTTTTCTCCCAAAATTCCACACACTAAGCTCTCTTTAATGACAAAAAATTAGAAAACTATATATAGACTTTTGCATCTGACGGCGTCACCTTATGGAGTGTGACGCCGTCACCTCGCCGCTTCTAGGGTTCCCGGATGACCTTCTTGACGCCGTCCCTCTTTAGCTCTTCCAAAATCCATTCTGGCTTATCAAGGCTTGACGTCGTCAGCTCGTGAACGTGACGCCGTCCCCTTATGATTTAAGCCGTGACGCCCTTGATCAAGTTAAAGCGTGACGCCGTCAGAATTCACATGCTATTTTCACTGGCCTATCATGAGTAAATTTCACGTCCACTTTTTCTTGCCAAAGCATGACGCCGTCCAGAGTTAATTGTGACGCCGTCAAAGGTAACTTTCAGCCGATTTTTGAGACTTTGTCGTTTTCTTCACTTTTATGCTCCAAAAACGTCCAAAATGCCTCCTTTTCCAGATTTCTCCTCAAAAGTACCTAAAATGACAAAAGGAACGATTTAGGGCAATATTTGATCAAATAAATACGATTTAGGGCTTAAATGACCCCTTAAAAGCGGTACACTTTTCGCTTCATCAAATACCCTTACACTTGAGATTTGCTTGTCCTCAAGCAAATGCGCTTTTATTCTAATCAAAATACAAGTTAGGGGTCATTTAATGCAAACATAAAAGTAATTACAACAAATATTCGTTCCACTTCAATCATAATAAGCACGGAGATTACATACTAGCACCTCACAAGTAGTGTTTAGATACTCACATCTCTCAAGTGTCATCAAAATAAATCTCATAAATGAAAACGGATAATATCTCTCACTACCTGTCATAGCAAATAGATTACCATAGGCTTGGGAAAGGATCGAAAACCTCCTCCACTAGGCGTAAGCACCTAAGATAAACTATCAAAGAGGGCTTTTTCATGGGTTATAACGTTAGGTGTAGGGAAAAGGAAAACACGGTTTGGTTGGATAAAGGATATTTTACTGGTGGCGAGTTAAAAATCTTGATCAATTACATGTACTATACAATGTTGCTAAGCCAAGACTCGACTCGATCTTAAGCTAGAAACAAAATAACAAAATAACAAAAACATAAAAATAAACATAAAATGAAACGGGATGGTAGTCCGTATGTTTTTTCTATTTTTCTTTTTCTCATTTTTTTGTATTTTTCTTGATTTTTCGATTTTTTTTTTTTTTTTTTTTTTTTTTCATACACTCTTGCCCTACCATCCAAAATAATACATCATAGGGGCGTTGCATTCCCCTTACACTTGAACTTTTACATAACTTTACAAATACTAATCTAATGACTCGAATTAAGATAATTGAAAAACTTGGAGTACTTTTAAAACATTTAGCACATATGAGGGTAATAAATGATCTTCTTCCCCATTACTCCATTACACTAGTACTTTACCCATGAGTCCCAATCGTCCCAAAACAATATGTACAAGGATATGACTCGACTTAGCAACCATGTAATCAATTAGATAATTAACTTGGGTTTAAACAAATGTTGTAACAATAATGCACTAAAAATGAGTGCATACAAGGTAGGCTAAGGCGATTTGGGTGTACAATTTAGTGGGGTGTAACAAATTCTTCCTTTAAGTAAAATGCTTAAAGGTCGAAACGAAAAGATAGGCTCTGAGGGGTGTACTAGGGGTATCGTGTACTAAAAATGAGTACAACGCAAAGGGTGTGGGAGAATTACTTGACCAATGTAGCCAACGTAATTATAACAAAAACACAGGTGTAAAACAATGGGTTAATCCTAATGCCTCTTATCATGTAGTAAATCTAACTACACGAATGTAGTCTCACTTGTGGCCTCGGAATGGTCTTAACGCAAGTTCTAGAATCTAAGTGCTACCGGTACACACATCATAGCATAAATGCTTTTCCTACCAATTCTAGGGGCGAACCTCACATATTTGGGGTGGAAAATTTTTTAGTGGTACGGTTTTTTGTGCTCGTCATATAACTCCTATCCGTGAGACGCTCATTAAGATCAAAGTTTCACTCCTAAGTGTTGTAAAAAATTTTAAATTTGGCACTAAAATTACCCTAACAGGTATTTATCTCAGTTTTATTACACATCTATTATTAAACAAACAAAAATCAAGCGCAATGGCATTCTCTAAAATCGTACTTTTACCCCCCCTTACACTTAAGATGAACATTGTCCCCAATGTTCAAATAACAAGATGTAAAAGTAAATAAGGTAAAAGAATGAAATCAAATACTCCCCTGATTCGCTCGGTGGATAATGAAATTACACGGTTAGATCTTC
Organism: Artemisia tridentata subsp. tridentata; assembly: GCA_021014915.2. Lineage (NCBI taxonomy): Eukaryota > Viridiplantae > Streptophyta > Magnoliopsida > Asterales > Asteraceae > Artemisia > Artemisia tridentata. Next base: position 331,656,506 of record CP139509.1, read on the forward strand.
CTCCAAAGTAATGTAGAAGCTCCATGACTAATGCATTGCCACAAGCTTGATTCAAAACATTTCCTTGTCCAAAATAACCTGTTAAACCTGAGAAAACAAACACGAAAACCTGCATAACATCGGCGGGATAAAATCTATATATAAGGATATAATGCTTGTGGAATGATAACTTTGCAGATTCCTGGAGATTATAAGTTGCAGATTTTAATAAAAACTTTTTATGAAAACAAAACTTTCAAAAATTTCTGAAAATTAAATCTGACGCCGTCAGGTTATAAACCCTGACGCCGTCAGAAACAACCTGACAAAAATTTTCATTTTAAGTTTCCGGAAAATTTCTGGAAAAACCTTTACCTTACTTCCTGGAAATCCTGCAAAACATCATTATGACTCGATACAAGCATTTGACTCAAACAAATACGAATATGTATGCTATTTTATTATTATTACGATTCATGTTCATTTGTGTTCTAATAAACCGATTTAGATTTCCCTTACACTTAACTTTTGCAAAATACCTTTATATGTAGTTAAGACGAAGTTAAAAACAAAATAAAGCATTTTCACAAATTACTTTTGAACATGAATCAATACTAATAAAAATTAAACACACATACGGAAAATAAAATCAAACAAACAAATAAATAAACACACAAAGCAAATAAAATAACAATCAAATGAGGCTAGCATGCGATAAATAAAATCAATGTAACAAATGTTTTAAGGCAAACAGATGCCTTCCCTAAATTATTACAGACCATATTGTTTTCAACATATACAACCAAATATCAAATTGTTCAAACATCAAAACATCAAATCACATCATCACTGGTGTGGGGGTCCTTGGCGATAGTCATAGCCAGGAGGAAGATGCCCGTGGTACCCATAAGGAGGGTAATCCTGCTCACGACCCGGGAAAGGGTCAATCTGCAGATGCGGGTCCAACTGATCACGTGTAGAAAGATGCTGCATCTGACGAACCGTGTGATCGTACATCCAGTCGAACCTCTCGTCCACCCTGGTCCTCCACGTATCAACCTGGCCCATCCAGGTCCCCTGGTGAGCCTGCCAGTCCCCCCTGCTCATGTGCCGGTAGTAGTCAGCTGTACCGGCCTCATACCCCTCATGCTGCTGCTGCTGGGGCTCCTCCTCCTCCTCATCATCCTCATCATCATCATCCTCAGCTCCGACCGGATGATACCACATAAAGGACCCATCATGCATCTCCATAATCACCTCCATCTGCTTCAAGGACCTCTCCTTCACCGTCCTGCATGCATCACCACTCAAATACCTCATGACCTCGGGCCTGAGGACTCCATAAGACTGAGCCAGTCGGGTGATAAACATCCCACCATAAATCCTGTCACCTTCCCTCTCCCCAACTCCACCATGCATAAAGCTAGCAACCCAAAACGGGATGTTGCAGTAAACATCATTAGAGTAGATGGTGTACAGGTAGAAGAGATCAGAAGCTGTGACACGGTGGTGAGAGCTGTGACGCCCTGTCAAGCTGTAGGTGAGGCAACGATGAGTCAACCGAACCCTAGGATCCCTGATTTGGGATGCCACAGTGGTCGAGGTATACACCCCATCCCCAATAGTCTGCCAGAACAGGGAGCACCTAAAATCATTCTTCATCGACTCCCCATGCAACAACCTCTGCATGAACCCTGCCTGAATGGTATCATGCTGATCGTACAAACCAAGTCTCCACCCAAACTCAGTAACCGAACACGTCCTTAGCTCACCCCCCAGCCTGAAATAGATCGTGGTACCGCCCACATCGGTCCTTGCCTCAGCCATGTCAAAATGAAAGGTGGCAAAGAACTCCCGTACCAATTCCTCATATATCGGCTCCTGAATTTTAAACAGTCTTTCCCACTGGGGGCCGGTAAACCCATCCGTCTGAAAACTTTGGAGAAAGGTCTGCTCAAGACCTTCTCTCCTCAGAAAGTTCCAATCAACTACGGCCCCATTTTCGACCTTGTGTAGTAGCAGTTGTGCGTATTTTCTTGTAGCAGCATCGTTGTCAAAGACACCCCAACTGAGGACCGTATCCCCAAAGCTCTCTTGTTGAGATCGGGAAGAACTTCCTCGGCTGGGTCTTTGACGCTTACTCATTATCTGGAACAAAGCAGGAGGAACAAAAGTGTTAATATGTGAATTAAAGACTTGGTGGCGCATCAGACAGGTCTGACGCCGTCACCCTTTGATAGGTGACGCCGTCAGGTTCAACCACATTTAAATTCGAAATTACGAGGGAAAAATCAATATTCAAACTTTAAGCTTATAAACCAAACGCCCTTTTTACAGCAAAATGGGTGATTGGATCATAGGTTATGGTTCAAATTCGTGGCCTCCCTATTAGTGAATAGACCCAATTGATTGCCAATCATCAAATGCTTTAATCTTTGTTAAATAACACTAATTAAAACACATTATGAGTTCTAAGCATGAATCAATCCTAGGGTTTCACGAGTTGGGGATTTTCGAAATTTACAAATCCTATGAGTAATTGAAGCGAAAAGAATGAGTAAAAATTACTTACCACGTGAAGATTGGAAGCGGAAATTGGCGAATTTGTCCTGGGAAAATCGGAGGTGGGGTTGGAGTGGATATGGTTTGTGGGGTTTGTGATGAAAGTGATGGAAATTAAGTTATTATTGCTGTGCAGACGGGGTGACGGCGTCACATTCAAATTCTGACGCCGTCATATTAGCGTATTTTGCTACTTTGTGCCAGTTTACAAATGAGCCCCTCGTACTTTAAGAGAGCAGCTAGTCAGGATCAATAATCCTGATAGCTAGTCTCGTTAACAAGTTCCTCCTGGGTCAAATGTTTTGTTACTGTCACGGGGTGTAGTAAAATGTTGAAAAGGGTCGGTTGACGTCTTATTCAGGTTCCAATTTTCATCAAGGCAAGTATTCAGGGAGTGAGAGGAACTTTCCCAGGGGGTTTTCGAAATGATGGTGTGCTTTAATTGAGTTCTTCTCACACCTGGCTTAAAGCCAAAAGATCGTTTCCTAGCTTCATGAAAGTTAGGGAGTGTGACAACCATGCTCCCCACGAAAATGCTACGATCTTGAGAGTTTTTCTCGCGAGAGGATCCAAATAGATAAGAGGGTTTTGAAAGTGAAGGCTCAGGGAGGGGGGTTTCATCATCCCATTCGTTGTATGGTTCATTAGGGACCGGGAGTTCAAAGATCTTCTCGATCTTTTTGTGTGAAGCTTCCTCCCTAATTTTCTCTTTTATTCTCGAGATGAATTTTTCTGCTAGTTCCATGAACATATCTTGGGTGTTTTTCAAGTGAGTTTCTAATTCCTTGATACGTCTCTCTTGGTTGTTCACGAAAGTTAGCATTATCCCTTCAAATTCATCTTGTCGTGAGAATTGGTGAAACGTATGTTTACCAATTGTGTTCACGCACTCATCGGGATTTTCATCTGCCGTAGGTGTCTCAGCTTTCATTAAGCTCTCAACCTGCCTTTTTATGTTTTCGAACAGCTGTTCTTGGGTTGCACTCATGTAATTTAAAATCCCTTCTTCCGAGAACGTTGAGTCATTCCATTCTTCCTCTTCGTATTGTGCTAAGTCCTCAATGACTTCCCAGCACTTATCGACACTGAGCCTGCTCAATCTCCCATTGGCGGCGTAATCTATGGCTCTTCTAGTTTGATGATTGACACCATCATAGAAGATTTGGGTTTGTAGCCAAGCATCCATGCCATGGTGAGGGACCTTTCGGAGTAAGTCCTTGAATCGAGTCCATGCCTCGTAGAGAGTTTCGCCTTGACGTTGTTGGAACATCAAGATATCATTCCTTAGCTTGGTAGTTCTTCCCGGTGGGAAAAACTGAGCAAGGAAACGAGTGGTGAGATCATCCCAAGAGGTAATGGATCCTGCGGGTTGACGTTCTAGCCACTGACTAGCTTGGTCCCGCAAAGAGAATTGGAAGAGACGCAATCGGGTCGTCTCTCGAGTGGCAACATCAAGGTCTATAGAATCAATGATTTTGAGAAAGTCCTTGAGATGTTGATTAGGATCTTCAGAACGAAGTCCATGGAATGCGCATCCGCTTTGCACCAACCGGATGGTGTCGGATCGCAAGGGTGTGATATTGGCTCCTTGAGTGAGCTCAATGGTGTTTCGATAGCCATGGTGGCTAGGACGGGAATACTCTCCTAAAGTACGGGCTCTAGGAGGTGGTTGTGGTTGTTGTGGTGGTGGGTTGTGGGGGTTAAGGATATTACCATCTTCCATGATGTCGGATGGTATGGTTACGAACAAAGACACGAAGAAAATAGATAGACTAAAGAAAACCTAGAAAAATAAAACAAAAATCTCACTAGAAAGGAATCTAGTGAGTAGACCTAATAGAAATAAAAATTCAACCTAAACAATAACTATTCCCCGGCAGCGGCGCCAAAAACTTGATGCGTGGGTTTTGCAACCTTACAACAGGTTTTACCTCTCGAGGGATCTCAAGAGGCTTACAACCCCACCAGGCAGTGTACCTGACCGATGTAGTATAGTGTAGTGGTAAGTACGGGGGATTGATCGTTCTCCACAGGGAATAGTGTTCGTTAGGTATGAAAAGCTACTCTAATAGGTCTAAGGGTTGAGGAAGATTCTTTTTTATGTTTTTATATTTTTTATGAAAGCAAATAAAATCTCGGTTTTGAAGGAGTGGGCGGAATTAGTTGCTAGTCAACTAACCCAAATTACTACGAATGCAAATAAAATAAAATAACAAAAATGAAAATGTGGTGAGAAACTTATGTGTAGAGAAATGTGTTTACTTAGATTTCCTTACTCCCTAACTATCTTTTACCGGTTAATTAGTGTGTATTAGTCGCGTGGATGACGGGTGTATTCCTTAATACCATTCGTGGGGTGGCGTACTTACTTCCCCAACTCTACAAGCTCCTACTTCACTCCTATGTCGAGCCGGCTAGGAAGCTCCTAACATGGGATCACTAGAATTCGCTTGTGCATTAAATACAACCATAAAAACCTTTAGTACGCATTTGGTTCATGTTTCTTAAGACGTTCAAGCAAGTTACCGAATAGGAAGTTAGCCAGTTTTCTTAAGCCTAACATAGATAAACAATCATCCAATACAACTAACAACACACTAATAACCAATAATCAATAGCTAGGTTTCATTAGATCTAAGCAAACACAAGATAAATTTAGCCTAACATGTTAATCAAAAGACAAGAATAAGATAAAATCAAACAACACATAGACATATTGAATGATTAATTGATAACTTATCTTCAATGTAACATGGAAGATCTCAAGGCAAAAAGCCTTGAAAAAGAAGCTAAAATCGTCCTAGGGTTTTCTCCCAAAATTCCACACACTAAGCTCTCTTTAATGACAAAAAATTAGAAAACTATATATAGACTTTTGCATCTGACGGCGTCACCTTATGGAGTGTGACGCCGTCACCTCGCCGCTTCTAGGGTTCCCGGATGACCTTCTTGACGCCGTCCCTCTTTAGCTCTTCCAAAATCCATTCTGGCTTATCAAGGCTTGACGCCGTCAGCTCGTGAACGTGACGCCGTCCCCTTATGATTTAAGCCGTGACGCCCTTGATCAAGTTAAAGCGTGACGCCGTCAGAATTCACATGCTATTTTCACTGGCCTATCATGAGTAAATTTCACGTCCACTTTTTCTTGCCAAAGCATGACGCCGTCCAGAGTTAATTGTGACGCCGTCAAAGGTAACTTTCAGCCGATTTTTGAGACTTTGTCGTTTTCTTCACTTTTATGCTCCAAAAACGTCCAAAATGCCTCCTTTTCCAGATTTCTCCTCAAAAGTACCTAAAATGACAAAAGGAACGATTTAGGGCAATATTTGATCAAATAAATACGATTTAGGGCTTAAATGACCCCTTAAAAGCGGTACACTTTTCGCTTCATCACCTGGCCATGTCTGTGATGCACCACTGGCATGACTCATGTGTGGGTGAGTGATTTCTCACGCCGTCCCTCTTATATTATGATATGGCCATTATGACTTTGAGATTATGATTTTGAGATGACTTTGAGTTTGGGGGCGTATGGATTGCAATCCTAGATTTGTATGTTTAGTGGATTTAACTATGACTTTGAGTTATGACTTTGAGGTGACTGGTACTGTGTGCAATACATGCCTTTCACATTTCTGGGAGCTGATCACTCCACCCTTTTGATACATGAGGACACCCCTCATATTATCTGGTTGCCTATGAGGTATCCCCTCTGATTGTGAGATTATGACTTTGAGATTATGATGTTGAGATTATGACTTTGAGTTTCTGGGCTCGTGGTAGATGACTATCCTATATTTTTCCTTACTATTCTTTTGCTTTGATTATGTCTTATGATATTTCCAGTGCTTCATTATATTCCTGTTTCGTTATTCTTTGCTTTGTATATGTATTTGTTCACTGAGCTTTTAAGCTCAGCCGCACGTTTTCTTTTCGTGTGCGGCAGGTAATAAGCAGGACGACGGGTTTTGGGTATGAGTGAAGAGACTTTTGGACTTAGAAGACTTTGATAGTTATTCTGAAGTAGAAGTCATTGGAAGGATTGCATTAGTAATTAGCTTTTGTTTCCCTTATATCTTTGTGTATTCAGTATTTCATTTGTAGCCTTTGAGAATCTTTGTATTACTATTGAATGTATGTTTTGTTTGATCTGATATGAAGCCATTAATGTGATACTTCTACCCTTGCTGGGTTGGGGTGTTACAGACCATCCGTTATTTGGTGATGCGAGAATTCGTTGTTAGCGATCTATTATGTTTTGCATAAGGTAGTTGCACATCAGTCTTGCTTAACCCTTGAAACCTTAAACCCAAATAAAAGCCCTCTTTGATATCTATACTTGGTGCTCACGCCATTTCGGTGTAGTTTTGTTTCTTGTACAAGCTTATGGTAATATTTAAATCATGACTGAGCAAATGAGTGTGATTTCTCTTATATACTCCACCAACCATACAAATGAGTGTTTTGAGTGAATTATATTTCATTTCCTTTCGTGAGGTGTTTAGTAATGTATATCAAGCAAGAAAATCATTTGGGTATTGTCAAACATCTCGATGCTTCAACCATAAAAGCTTAAAATGATGAATCTAACTTGTATCCGTACTTGATAGATTTGCATCACATCTTTTTAAACATCCCTGTGTACCATGTGGATAATTGTTTTTATTGCTAGATTTGCTTGAGGGCAAGCAAAGTTTAAGTGTGGGGGATTTGATAACGCTCAAATTGTACATGTTTTTAGTAGCGTTATTCGTGTTTTTATGTATGTTATTTGGTTATATTTATATGCTTTTGTTACTAAATCGTACCAAAGTGTGTTTGCAAAGTATATGTGGCCAAAAACAGGAAAAAGGAAGAAAAAGATGAGAAAAATGAGAAAGAAGGAAATATTTATGAAAGTGCGAAGATTCTTATGCCAAGACCCAATCAAAAAGGCATTTCAAAGAATGAAGGTCCAAGTATTCATGTTGATTAGTTTCAAAGATGTTGAAAAGATCAAGTTTGGATGAAGAACCAAATACCCAAAAAGGAAAGAAACAAGCCAAGACGACAAAAGTCCAAAAAGTCCCAAACAGCAACCATCCATCCGATCAGTCGCCGCCCGCAACCGATTCGGATGGAGGCAATTCTGGAGACCAACTGATCGGTTGGCCATATTACCGATCGGTTGGAAGCTTGCTGATTTACCAAAACTTCATCATTAATTTTTGTCTTTTCATATATCCGTTTCTAAGGCCTTCTAATAAGGATTCTAGGCTCTTCTAAACTACTTGGAGGACAAGAGAAGCATTAATGAACCAAGACCCTTGGGAGGAGTATTAATAGGATCATTTGTGGAGTATTAAGTGCTATTCTTAATCAATAAACTTGTAACCATCAACCACTCATCAAAATACTCTCAAATTTGTCCTTTGAAGTCCAGGAAACTTTGGAGGATCAAGAAGTCATTATTTGGAGGTCAAAACATCAAGAAATCAACACCAATCCTTTGGGTATCATTACCTTGTCATTTGTAATCTATTTCCAATCATTGTAAGACTTTCAATTATGGTTTCTAATGTTCAAAGTGCTGAGATTATGTTCATGTTTGCTATGAGTGGCTAGTGCCTTTGTGCACTTGCTTAGATGATGTGTATTACCTATTGATTTGCGTATGATTGTGATGACATGTTTTAATTCAATTTCAAGTTGATTCTAAGATCCAATCGTGATTAAGTTTTGTAGTGACATTTGTTGAATCAATTTTAACTAGTTACTAATAATTTTAAGGGTCGAACGAACTATTGTTATTCAACTAGTTATAATCATTTGTCTATGAATGATTGTTTTTACCCATTATTCTTGATCAAACAAAGAAAGTTAATTGTGGTTGTAATGAGAATGCTTTTGCCTATCAAAAATAGGATTGATGGTAAACCATTTCAAGGGTCGAAAGATTAATAGTTTACTATCAATTGTGACCTTTTGTCTATGATCGGTTACCTTTTGTATTGACCATTTCCTAAGCTATTTGATTATGCAAAAGTAGATTTTCATGTTTAAGGTACACCAACTTATGAACCTTGAATTGATCTTGTGTAACACCCCAACCCGATAAGGGTAGAAGTATTACGTTATGGTGACATATCAAAGCAAACAAAAACATATGACTAAATAATACAAACTGAATTTCAAAGGTTACAAGGAGAAAATCTGAAACTACAAGGTTACAAATGAATTACAATAATTACTAAGTCTAAATATCGCCTCTTCTAGTCATCTCTAATCATAATCAAATAAGCATGGCAAGAGAAATGAATAGTAACTCCATAAGCATCGCAAAACATAATCATAGCATTGCAGAGACATTTATACTAAATGTCAGAATGAATCAAATAGAATGACAATCATACAATGAAAGTCATGAATCAAATAAGGGAAATATATCAGGCATCGGATCATACGAAATATCCCTACTGAAAAGGGGAAAGAATATCTGTACCTCAACAAAATGCGCAACAAAAAGCAAATGAAACGAAAAGCAAACAGGAGATCACTCCTTCTTGACCCGATCTACAAATAATCATAATCGTACTAATAAGTTTCATAGAATAATAATGTTTCATTTTAGTTCTCTTAACATTTTAGGTAACTTTCTATTTTTAGTAACTTTTCAAAAATAGTAACTTTCCTCATTTAGAAACTTTAATTATCAGCATTCCCGTTTATCAAATCAAAGTACTAAAGATGACCATATTCATAGTTTAATGTTCATAATGTCATTTACATAAGTTTAGGGTTCATAATGTAGTTTTCATAATTTTAAGGTTCAATATGTAATTATCACAAGTTTAGGGTTTAAAGTGACATTATGATAAGATTAGGGTCTAAAGTGTAAATATTATCAAGTTACATGTTTCCACAAGTTAAATCCTTTAGTTTTAAAAGAATGACCATTTAAACCCTTTTAGTATAGAAAATAACACTTAACACCTTTTTAACATCTTTTAAACTTCTTAACAAATTTACACATGAACTGGACCTGTTTAGTCGAATTTATTAATTGTATAAGAACTCCAAAATAAAATCCCCCAAAATTCACACACGTACCCAGAATTCTTAAGTATTTTATATAATTTTTCCAGATTTTATTATTTAGTATAACTATAGTATAAAAATCCTTTTATCCATATCGTCCAGATTTCTATTCAGATTTTATATACGAAGAGTTTGTAGTTCAAAGCCCCACCAACATAATTTATAAAAATCTAAAAAAATTCCAGTAATTATTAGACATACGAAATATTACCCCTGAAAAAGGAAATCTTCCAGTTCGACATGGTTTCTAAACTAAAATTCAAAAACACGGACGGATTTTCTAGACATACGAATTCCGATTGACACTTAATTTTATAAAAATCAAAAAGTTGCCTTCCCGACCTCTAAAAATTACAAGATTAATTTTCCCAGAAAGCTATTTCATTAAACATAATTTTAGACTCTGAAAACACCCAAATACACGCTCACATCATTTAGATACAGCCGATTAAAGTCAGGCTAATTTTTCAGGACAGTAGCAGTTCAATATTTTATGTGGTCACTCATTCATAAACTCACCCATTAACACCAATCCTTCATATATGGTTCAAAAACATAATAGGTCGATTCATACATATCCATAACATGATCATAACAATTAAAATTCCAGATTCGTATACATATTCGATTCATATTTAGGGCTGGTGAATTCATTATTTTATGTGAACCAATCCTATCATTTTATGTGATATGTTTATATGATTTTATGTTATCCAAAACCCCACAAAACATCAAGAACGAATTGAATATGACCAGATTAAACGAGAAAGAGGATGATACACAATACCCCGAAGATCAAACGAAGCACGAGGACACAAAATCAAATCAACAACGAAGTCTCCTTCCCTCCTTCTTTGGTTCGCACAGCAGAAGACAAAAAGAGACAAGAACACAAGTCGATTAGGGCTTGTTATCAATTCGTATGGATTAAGATGAGTATTACATGGTTACCTTAATTGTTATGAACAAAGATTACACCTTCTTTTCAGCCTAGCTTGGATCGACAGCAGCAGCAAGAAAAGGGCAGCCGAGATTTTTTTGTTGTAGAGAGAGTTTAGGGTTTCTTTGTTTCTCTTCTTTTGTTGAACCGTATAGTATGTGGAGGGAGCTAGGGTTTAGGGACAAATTTCGGTTATAGGAAATCACTAAACCGTGTATTGTGATTTGGAGTAATTAGGGAAATAATCAATTTTATTAATGGCTAATTAATTTGATTACCTATCATGAACTTGGACATAGTTGTGGTCAAGGGGGGGGGGGGGGGCACACATAAGGTATAGTTTTATTTTTATTTTGTACCAAACATTATATTGTAAGGTTTTAATTCATTAGGAAACTTTGGTTAAGTTCGAATAATGTTACTTATTAAATTTTCATGAGTTCTCAAAATTTAAATTTGAGGGCATTTTTGTCATTTCAGATTATATTAATTTTGGGGTTTTACAACTCTTCCCCTCTTAAAAAGAAATTTTCGTCCTCGAAAATTGAAGTACGAAGTCAAATAGAAATATGAAATCGAAAGCGATATCGAAATGAATACGTACCAAATCAAAAAGAGAAATGCGGATAATCGGATCGTATCGACTCTTCGGTTTCCCAAGTAGCCTCGCTCTCAGGATGGTTCTTCCAAAGAATCTTTACGAATGGAATGGTCTTAGTTCTCATGACTCTTTCCTGACGCTCCAAAACAGCCTCAGGTTCTTCACTATACGAAAGATCTTCCCGAATCTGATCGAACGGGCAAGACACAACGTGAAGCGGATGATAATTATACTCACGAAGAAGAGATACATGGAATACATTGTATAGGTAGAATAACTGGGAAGGTAACGCCAAGCGATGAGATACCTCGCCAACCTGATCAAAATCATCGAAAAGCCCTAGGCTTCTATAATTCACAACGAATTCGTTCCAAGGAATACGAAACAACAACGTAGCGGATAACGATTAAATCTCATATAGAGATGCATGATACATTCATGCTTGTAAGCAATACAAAGGTAGAACTAAAGAGTGAAACTACATAAACGCAATCCAGATTCTTAACGAGAAGGGGACTAGTGCATCATTATAGAAGAACTCATCAATTCCGAACAGATACTGATCGAACTAAAGAACGTACCACCGTTCAACCGAAGCGCGTAACGGATCAACGAATGTTATAATAGATAGATAGTATAATTGTACGGATGATCAATCGAGTAAAGCTCGAAATATCAACTTGTATCGAAACACATAATGAGATGGGTAGCATATTGTACCGACGATCAATAGAGTATAAGTCGGAGTATCGAAATGCATCAGAAACAAAACAAAATAGGTCGAATAATCATACGGATAAAACACATCAAAGAGCTAACGTAGTCATACATACGATAAACTAAGCACATACGGAAAATCAGAACGTATCGGAGAGCATAACGGAATAGGTCGGATAATCATATGGAAAACAACAACTCAAAGGATCAACGCATCGCGAACTAGATCTTCTTCATACGCCCAAAACGTCTAACTCTCCACAACGGGGACATCGTACGAAACATACAAACTTCATAGTCCACCATTCCAGGTTTTTCTTCCACAAGGATAACTAATCCACCAATCACAGTAATCAATCCCGGACCTTAAACCAGCGAATTCCCAACTTAATCCAATCCAAAAGGGTAATCTACATCTCCGTAGGCAAACTCAATCATGACCATACACTTGTCAGACTCTCCGTCCCATACATCTTCAATCTCAACATAGTTGCTCTGTCCGTCCATCCATCTGAAGGTGAGTAGTCTTGTAAAACCCCGAAACTTAACATAATATGAACGGACTAAAATACCCTCAAGTATAAATTTTGAGAAACTTATGAAATTATATAAGTAACATTAAGAACATTTAACCTAAGATAAATTTCGTCCTAAGTTATTTGATGAACTAAGCTACCAATTTAAAACTTATACCACAACTTATATATCACAAGTAAATGTTACCAACACTAGCTATGCTAGTCGAAACTTGTACGTCCCTAGCTTTAAAATTTTCGGCCCAAATTACTAAATAAGAAGACATTGGACCTATTGGATCCTAGCCCGAATTAAACCCTTTCACTCCCCACTTGGCCCATCAACAAAGTTTCGGCTTATATTATTTTTTTTATAACCGAGAATCACAAACCACAAAACAAAGAAAAAAACCCTAACTCTTCAAAAGTTCGGCCTCTCTCTTGTCCTGCTGCTGCCATTCGATCCAAACACCACAAAAAGGAGGCTTAATCTTGATTCATTCTTGTTGTCATTCATCCCGTAAGGTAAACGTGTTATACTTATATCAAATCCATTCGAATTTTAAGCAAAAACCCTAAAGGATCACATAGAATATTGAAAACAGTTTCTGATCTAGAAATTTATCCGACTTAATTAGATTGTAATTAAATGATGCAAATATATATTTGGGTGTTTCTTGAGTCTAAAGATAAATTCAATGAAAGAGCTTTCTGTAGAAATTAACCTTGTAATTTTTAGAGGCCTGGAAGACCACTTTTTGATTTTTGTAAAATTAAGTGTCAAATCGAATTCGTATGCCTGGAAAAACAGTCCGGGTTTTTCATTTATCATTTTCAAACCATGTCGAATTAGGAGGTTTCCATTGAACTGGGTGATATTTTATATGTCTATTAGTTATTGTAATGTTTCTAGATTTTTATAAATTTTATAGATGGGATAAAAAATTAATTTCTGTCCGGGTGTTTCGTCAGTTACGATTCTGGAACAGGTTAGGGAAATGGATTTTTATTTCATACCTATACTAGTTAATAAAATCTGGAAAAATTAGGTAAAATATAAGGGACATTGAGGTATCTCTGTGAATTTTTATAGATTTTATTTCGAAGCATTAATGTGGTTCATGAATTATTTTAAACGTGTTAAATTCGTATGTATAAAAGACTGTTAAGGGTTAAAAGGATTAGAATGGTGTTAGTTGTTTATTTTCTAAAACTAAAGGGTTTAAATTGTCATTTGGCTAATACTAAAGGACTTAACTTGTAAGAACCTATAACTTTACACTTTATACCCTAAATTGATGATAATTGCATAATTGGTCCTTAAACTTATCATAATTACTTAATAAACCCGCAAATGTATAAAACTACCATAATAACCTTAATCATGTGTAAATAACCTTATGAACCTTGAACTACTAAAATGGTCATTCTAAATACTTATAAGTTGATAACGAGAATGTTGATAACTAAAGTTACTGAATCTGGAAAGTTACTTAAAATGGAAAGATAACTAAAAATGGTAATTTGAACTTGAACCCCTTTGTAATTCTCTTCTACTCCTTTAGGTGTGAAGAAGGAGAGGTCCTGATCCATCCTTGTATTTGCTATCTTTTGTCTTTGTTTGCTTTGCAATAAGGTACAGATATTCTGACCTTTCTTATAAGGTTTCTTATGATCTCTTTCATGTTCTGATCCGTTAGTTTCTGAACTGATGCCATTGCTATGATTCCCTTTGCTTGAACCTTCTTTGTTGATCCCATCTGATATGACCTCTGTTATGAACCTATGTTATGAAAACCTTTTAATTATACCATGGAAATATTTCGAGAAAATCCATTTTAAAAAGATGTTTTATAAATGATGCGAAACAACTTGCTAATTTTATGAAAACTATATTTTGAAGACTATCTTTATAAAAACCATTTTGAAAGATTATTTTATGAAAACCACTTTAAAGGATCGTTTTATGAAAATCATGAATAAAGGATTGTTTAAAATGGACTTTTGATAGAAACTTTTGAAATGAACTTTTGATCTGAACCTTGACTTGATTATTTAATATGAACCTTGATCTGATAAACTCTGATTTGGACTTTTGGTACTACTTCTGATGATATTTGATATAAACCATCTGTTATGAACTATCTATTATGAGCCATCTGTTATGACACTCTGATTTGATATGATATCTGACTCTTAGTTTGATACCCGAGCCATTTCACTAGGCATGGGGGTTCCATGTCCGTGTCATTGATGCACCAATGGCATGACTCTAGGGCGGTAGAGTGATGTTCCGCCACGTCCCCATTCTGATTATGATATGCGCATTACTTTGATTATGGATTATATATGTTTCTGGGGGGCGTATGGATGCATCCTAGATCTGTTCTGTTTAGTGGATTTAACATGAGTTGATATGATTTGTCTGGTGACTGGTGCTTGTGTGCAATACACGCCTTTCACATATATCTGGGAGCTAGCTACTCCATTTGAAGAATGAGGACACCCCTCATATTATCTGATTATCTGAGAGGTCTCCCCTCTATATGATTATGAAGATTTATGGTTACACTGTTATGATATGATATGATATGTTTTTGGGCTCGTGGTGGATTACTATCCCTTTTCCCTTTCCTTTATACTTATTCATTGACTTATCCCTTGAACCATATTACATCTGTTTGACCTTTGTTTCTGTTATTCTGTACTATTCTCTATTACTGTTTGTTATCGTATATCTGTTCACTGGGCTTTTTAAGCTCAGCCGCATTTCTTTCCATGCGGCAGGTTTTTAGTTGGAGGCTGGGTTTGAGGGAAGAGACTTTTGGACTTAGAAGACTTGATAGTTATTTTGAAGTAGAGATGACTAGAAGAACTTATATCTTCAGACTTAGTATTTATTTCTTTGTAAATTTTGTATTTCCTTGTAATCTCATTTGTAACCTTTAAGATTCCTTGTATTACTGTAATGTATGCTTTGTTTTGATCTGATACGAAGCCATTAATGTGATACTTCTACCCTTGCTGGGTTGGGGTGTTACAAGTCGCCATAAAATCTCGAGCCGGTCTCGGAGGTCTTCTGCAATTCTTCTGGAAGTGTGAAACAAAACTCGATTTTTCTTACACGATCACTGCATGTGCGCCAAGGGACTTGAATAATCTTCTGTTGAAATAAATCTCTGCCGATCTTCCAAGTGAGCCACCAAGTTGAACGATTCACTACAACCCACATCGTTTTGTCCTTCCCAACGTGCGCGTAAATCCCGTTACAAAGTTGCTGACAGTTTTAATCCCACTTCTTCATACCAACATCTAAAATGAGGAAAAACCACTCGCATGCTGATGCTAACTCCCAATCTGTTGACATGCTAGACACTTGCCATCAAAGCATTCACATCCGTTGTCATACCATCCCGTCATAATTTATGCTACAAGTCTCTACATAACAGTACAACTAATATGTATAGAGCGAAAAGAACGGGGTGCTTCGAGCATAACCGTTTCATTCAAATCTTCTACATAGATCATAATTCCACCACCTTGCTCCTGAGTATACTAAATCGTCATACAATGACAATTGTCCCAGCATTCATGAAAAACACGATTCATCAAGCTCACAAGAATAGTCGGAGCAGTAGCCAATACGATTGGCATCACAATGCTCATAGAGATTATAACGGATACAAATCAATGCTAGGAACATCTTGCTCCTTCACATGAAAATGGACATAATCAGATTACAAATCGATCATAGAGAAAACTTCACCCTGAAGTTGATTAGATAAGTCGTCGATAACGGTATCAGTCCTAATCACCATACTACTAAGATTCCAGAATTCCAAGAACAACCTTATACCACTATCATTCTTCTTCATAACCAAACTGAAACACAACACAGAGACGCACACAGACGGATAAACCACTTCCTCGAAGTAGGTCCTTCAATACTCTTCATTCAACGTATGTCGTTCGTAAGGGATTTCGGAAATAGGCAAACGTCGCTTACACATGAATGGCGTTCTGATTCCAATAACACACTAACCTCAGGCACTCCTCAAGACATTCTATGACTCCAATAAGTTCAAGGTATATGATGTAACTATTATCACGCTGGCCAGACGTCATAATACTTGCATCATATACACATGCCTTTATTGCAATCACAGTCTACCTTAAGTCGTGACAAAACACATTCTAATAAAAGGATCAAAACAATTACATTCGAGGGGAAATCTTGGTAGTCCATCAAAGAATACATCGCGAAATTCATCATCGAAAACTCTCGAGCGAGTTACATTAAACGGAATGTCTTCACAAACGCGAGGGATTAATATACGGAATTTCAAAGCAACGGTATTCATAATAGTATGCCAGGTCAGAACCTGGGCACGGAGTTTAAGTTTCATAAGTCATCAGAGGTGACAAAATCATAACTATTGTTAGCTTCTCAATGCTCAGCCAACAATTACATGACCAGAATGAAAATGAATCGAACATTCCCAAGGAAATCAGATTAGCAGAATGAAATTGATTTTCAAACATCCTCAACCGAACAGGATAATCTACACTCTTGATGGATAGTCACAAGATTCTCATAGAGACAGAATTAGGAATAGAAATTCAATAATGCGGAGGGGACTTAATATGCTCAGTAAAAGCAAATGACACCACAGGATATGTCATTCTCGCATCAAATAAAACCACGCAGCACGATCTTATAAGTAAGGAATACCCGAAACAGTACTTGATGTGTCAGCAGCCTGGTCCCTGGTCAGAGCGAACACTCGACCCCCGGCAGATTGCTGTCAATCATTCTCATTCTTACGGTTGTTACCATTCACATTCGGTCACTCTTTCGTCCGACGTCCACTCACACTACAACTGAAACCGGCATCTAACGCCTTATAACACGATCACCCGGATGAAACTTCTCACAGTCAACACCTGGAGGAGATGGAACCTGGTCCCACAACTTCTTCTACTCAGACGAACCCGAACATAGGGATCAAAACGAACAATAAAGACAAATCAAACGTCGAGATCAAAATACGAAGGAAGAGATCGCGTCAAACGAGAAGCCTAATGTCTACTCAATATCCTCACAGGTCATTCTAAGGGAGGGAAACAAATCTTCCTATATCCGTGGTTAATAATTACCAGAGTTCTCATAGGATTAGCAATGGATTATGCAGATTCAAGTAGTATTAGATGATACATTCCATATCCAGCATAAGTAATGAATTCACAGAATGTGTCAAACACATGACGGTTGAATGACCTTCGGAATGGTCGAAAAGATATCAAACTGTTTATCAAACAACTCGGAGATTGAGGTTAGAATCAGGAAGTGAAACCTAAACGGTGTAAGGTGTCCATGCGGTTCTTAAGGCATTCCAATCTTTCTTGGTTACAAAGCTTAGGTGGTAAAACTTTCTTGCTTCTGAAACAAATGTTCTTACAAGGCATATCTAAAGGCATAGGCACGAATCAGAGTGATGCAGAACCAAAGCTACTTACATAGATGTCCTAGTCTACCCATTCCTCACCGGTTATAAGTTATGTTCCTATGGGAGATCCAACAGAAATTTCTCAAAGTTTATGTTATGAGTGCCTACAGTGGAAACTTAGTGGTCCAAACTTACACAGGTCAAGGATAAATGCATTACAAGTCGCAGCCTGTCTCTCTGATACCATAATTGTAACACCCCAACCCGATAAGGGTAGAAGTATTACGTTATGGTGACATATCAAAGCAAACAAAAACATATGACTAAATAATACAAAATGAATTTCAAAGGTTACAAGGAGAAAATCTGAAACTACAAAGTTACAAATGAATTACAATAATTACTAAGTCTAAATATCGTCTCTTCTAGTCATCTCTAATCCGGAATAGCTTCTAAGTCAAAGACACTCTCCACTCATACCCAGCTTCCTACTAAAACCTGCCGCAGGAAAAGAAATGCGGCTGAGCTTAAAAAGCCCAGTGAACAGATATATATACAAAGCATAACATAAAGGTAATAAGTATAAGCAACGAAGAAAATCAGAATACGAACGAAAAGTATAATCATGAAAGTCATACGAATTTTCAAAGATAACCAAGAGTCAAGAGTGCATGAGAACTGAATAAGTAATGAATCAAGAATGGAATGAAAATAATGAAAAGGGTCATATAAGGATGTGCCATAAGAACTTCATACAAAAATCCGTCAAATCATATCATATCATATCATAAAAGTGCATGAAGAGGGGAGACCTCTAAGTACCAAAAGTGTGAGAAGGAGTGTAAGGCACACACCACCTGGTCACCAATATCATACATATACAAAAGTCCTAGGATGCATCCATACGCTCCCATCAAAAGTATGTATGCCAGTACTAGACTGGTCACACATATAAGGTTGGCCAATAGTGTACACAAAATCATATCATATCATAAGGGGAACGCCGTAGATCTATCACACCTCTACGGCAGTGTCATGTCTAAGGTGCCATCAAAGACATGGTCCTGGTACCTCCAGAACTAGGTAAGCTCAGGAACGGATCTATCATATCATACATAATCATAATCAAATAAGCATGGCAAGAGAAATGAATAGTAACTCCATAAGCATCGCAAAACATAATCATAGCATTGCAGAGACATTTATACTAAATGTCAGAATGAATCAAATAGAATGACAATCATACAATGAAAGTCATGAATCAAATGAGGGAAATATATCAGGCATCGGATCATACGAAATATCCCTACTGAAAAGGGGAAAGAATATCTGTACCTCAACAAAATGCGCAACAAAAAGCAAATGAAACGAAAAGCAAACAGGAGATCACTCCTTCTTGACCCGATCTACAAATAATCATAATTGTACTAATAAGTTTCATAGAATAATAATGTTTCATTTTAGTTCTCTTAACATTTTAGGTAACTTTCTATTTTTAGTAACTTTTCAAAAATAGTAACTTTCCTCATTTAGAACTTTAATTATCAACATTCCCGTTTATCAAATCAAAGTACTAAAGATGACCATATTCATAGTTTAATGTTCATAATGTCATTTACATAAGTTTAGGGTTCATAATGTAGTTTTCATAATTTTAAGGTTCAATATGTAATTATCACAAGTTTAGGGTTTAAAGTGACATTATGATAAGATTAGGGTCTAAAGTGTAAATATTATCAAGTTACATGTTTCCACAAGTTAAATCCTTTAGTTTTAAAAGAATGACCATTTAAACCCTTTTAGTATAGAAAATAACACTTAACACCTTTTTAACATCTTTTAAACTTCTTAACAGATTTACACATGAACTGGACCTGTTTAGTCGAATTTATTAGTCGTATAAGAACTCCAAAATAAAATCCCCCAAAATTCACACACGTACCCAGAATTCTTAAGTATTTTATATAATTTTTCCAGATTTTATTATTTAGTATAACTATAGTATAAAAATCCTTTTATCCATATCGTCCAGATTTCTATTCAGATTTTATATACGAAAAGTTTGCAGTTCAAAGCCCCACCAAAATAATTTATAAAAATCTAAAAAAATTCCAGTAATTATTAGACATACGAAATATTAACCCTGGAAAAGGAAATCTTCCAGTTCGACATGGTTTCTAAACTAAAATTCAAAAACACGGACGGATTTTCCAGACATACGAATTCCGATTGACACTTAATTTTATAAAAATCAAAAAGTTTCCTTCCCGACCTCTAAAAATTACAAGATTAATTTTCCCAGAAAGCTATTTCATTAAACATAATTTTAGAATCTGAAAATACCCAAATACACGCTCACATCATTTAGATACAGCCGATTAAAGTCAGGCTAATTTTTCAGGACAGTAGCAGTTCAATATTTTATGTGGTCACTCATTCATAAACTCACCCATTAACACCAATCCTTCATATATGGTTCAAAAACATAATAGGTCGATTCATACATATCCATAACATGATCATAACAATTAAAATTCCAGATTCGTATACATATTCGATTCATATTTAGGGCTGGTGAATTCATTATTTTATGTGAACCAATCCTATCATTTTATGTGATATGTTTATATGATTTTATGTTATCCAAAACCCCACAAAACATCAAGAACGAATTGAATATGACCAGATTAAACGAGAAAGAGGATGATACACAATACCCCGAAGATCAAACGAAGCACGAGGACACAAAATCAAATCAACAACGAAGTCTCCTTCCCTCCTTCTTTGGTTCGCACAGCAGAAGACAAAAAGAGACAAGAACACAAGTCGATTAGGGCTTGTTATCAATTCGTATGGATTAAGATGAGTATTACATGGTTACCTTAATTGTTATGAACAAAGATTACACCTTCTTTTCAGCCTAGCTTGGATCGACAGCAGCAGCAAGAAAAGGGCAGCCGAGATTTTTTTGTTGTAGAGAGAGTTTAGGGTTTCTTTGTTTCTCTTCTTTTGTTGAACCGTATAGTATGTGGAGGGAGCTAGGGTTTAGGGAAAAAATTCGGTTATAGGAACTCACTAAACCGTGTATTGTGATTTGTAGTAATTAGGGAAATAATCAATTTTATTAATGGCTAATTAATTTGATTACCTATCATGAACTTGGACATAGTTGTGGTCAAGGGGGGGGGGGGCACACATAAGGTATAGTTTTATTTTTATTTTGTACCAAACATTATATTGTAAGGTTTTAATTCATTAGGTAACTTTGGTTAAGTTCAAATAATGTTACTAATTAAATTTTCATAAGTTCTTAAAATTTAAATTTGAGGGCATTTTTGTCATTTCAGATTATATTAATTTTGGGGTTTTACATCTTGAATTGAGTGGTTAAACGTAATGCTTGTTTTTATGAACCAAAATCTTGATGAAGGTTTAATTTGTAGAAACAATAGAATAGTTCACCAAACTAATTATCATAACCAACATGTTGTCCAAAGTTATCACAATCATGCTTATCAAAAAGTAGTATACTAGTCTAACCAAGTGTAGTTTTAATCATTTGAATTATTCTATTTTTCATTACTTGTTAAGGAATTTACTTCTAGTAGCTTACAATTCGATTCACTACACAAATCCCTGCGAACGATCCCGACTTACCATCATAATCTTGCTATAACGGACGAGTTCAATTGCTCGTATGTGTTGTTTCTAGATTCGGTAATTCAACATTTATAAATTTAAAACTTGTACTCACTTACGACACATCAGACGAAAATGTTTTCCATCGCGTTGTCCTAATACTGCTCCAACGGCAAAATCACTTGCATCACATATAAGTTTAAATGGCAGCGACCAATTTGGTGAAACCATAATCGGTGCATTTGTTAACTTATTTTTTAGCGTTTTGAATGCCTTGATGCATTCTTAATTGAAATAAAAAACTGAATCTTTCTCGAGAAGCTTCGTCATAGGACGCGATATTTTCAAAAAATATTTGATGAATCTGTGGTAGAATCCCGCATGCCCCAAGAAACTCCTAACGCCTTTGACGTTATTCGGGGGTGGTAACTTAGCAATAGCATCTATTTTTGCTTTGTAAACTTCGATTCCCTTGCTAGAAATCTTGTGACCAAGCACAATGTCTTCTGTCACCATAAAGTGACATTTTTCCCAGTTTAGTACGAGATGAGCGGTTTTGCATCTTTCAAGCATTCTATCAAGATTGGAAAGGCATTACTTGAATGAGTCTCAAAAAACCGAGAAATCATCCATGAAAACTTCCATGGAGGTTTCAAGCATATCTTGAAAAATAGCAATCATGCACCTTTGAAATGTTGCCGGTGCGTTACAAAGACCAAAAGGCATACGCCTATACGCATATGTGCCAAAAGGACACGTGAATGTGGTCTTTTCTTGATCAGCTGGATCAATTGTAATTTGGAAATATCCAGAAAATCCATTGAGAAAACAAAAGAATTTGTTCCCCGCAAGTCTTTCCAACATTGGATCCATAAACGGTAAAGAAAAATGATCCTTCCTGGTGACATCATTTAATTTGCGATAATCAATGCATACTCGCCAACCAGTTATGGTTCTGGTAGGAACAAGTTCATTACGTTCATTAGTTACAACGGTTGTTCCTCCTTTCTTAGGAACACAGTGAACAAGACTCACCCATGAACTATCCTCAATGGGGTAAATAATACCAGCATCAAGAAGTTTGATATTTCCTTCTTAACAACTTCCTTCATGTTTGGGTTGAGTCTTCGTTGTCTTTGAACAACGGGTTTGGAATCGTTTTCGAAATTGATTTTGTGTTTGCAAAAGTTTGGACTTATTCCACGAATGTCAGAAGTTTTCCAAGCGAAAGCTTCTTTATGATTTTTGAGCATAGAAACAAGACGTTCTTTTTCATTGGGTTTGAGTGCTGAAGATATGACAACAGGAAGAAGAGATTTTTCTTCCAAGAATGCATATTCCAGATGATCGGGAAGAGGTTTCAAGACGAGATCCACCGGCGGATCTTCAATTGAGGTTTTGATTTTCATTTCATCATTGAATTCCAACTCCTCAAAGTTGGTTATTTCTTCCTCAGAAATTTCTTCGGTGTTTATCTGCATAAATTCAGCGAATTCTCTGTCGAGATCTTCATCACTTATTTGTCCAGATGTTTTATGAGTCTTAATTCTTTCATCAAGCAACTCATCGAATGTTTCCTCTGTAATTTCATCGATAACATCGATGCTATAACAAGTGTCATCATTCGCATGAGAATATTTCATGGCTTGATTAATTGAAAAAGAGATTCTTTTATCTCCAACTCCAAGATTGAGTTCTTTGTTTTTGACTCGAATGATAGCATCGGCGGTGTTTAAGGAAGGTCTTCCTAAGATCAATGGAACTTTGCTATCTTCCTCCATCTCGAGGATCACAAAATCAACGGGAAAAACGAATTGCCCATCTTGAACAAGCATGTTTTCAGCTACTCCAACAGGATATTGGATAGTATGATTTGCTAAATGTATACTCATTCTTGTGGGTTTCAAGATATCGATCAAAAGCTTCGCATACAATGAGTATGGCATAAGATTGATACTCGCACCGAGATCGGCTAAAGCACCACAAGTGATTGAATTTCCCAAAGTACACAGGATGAGAAAACTTCCAGGATCACTGAGTTTTTTCGGTAGCTTGTTTTCAACAATGGCTGAGCAATCTTCATTCAAGAAGGTAGCGGAAATGTTTTCCATTTTGCTTTTGTTGCTCATAAGTTCTTTCAAAAACTTCCCATAATTGGGCATACAAGCCAGGACATCAACAAGAGGAACGTTGATCCTAACTTCTTTGATTAAGTCAATGAACTTGCCATATTGTTCTTCCATCTTTTCTTTCCTCAAACGTTGAGGATATGGAATGCTTGGTTTATATGCTTTGAGCTGTGGAGTGGGTTTAACGACTGGTGTAGGAATTTGTTCGTTATCTTTTGGTTCCACCTCTGCTTCATCCTCACTGCCATCATGAACGATAGTGGTTGTTTGGTTTGGGTTTGGTGGTGGATCATAAGATAGACCACTACGAGTGAATACTACATTTACATGCTTATTTCTCGTTTGAGGTGGACGATAAGATCCAGATGATGATGGTTTCGGGTTAGATTGAGTATTGCTTGGCAAAGTACCCGATGGTCTAGCAGCAAATTGATCAGAAAGACGACCAAATTTAGTTTCAAGGTCTTGTATAGAAGCTTGATGATTCTTTTGACCTTGTTCGACTTTGGTTTTGAGGATGAAGAACTGATTTTTCATAAATACATTAGTTTGCTTTTGAGCATGCACGAATTCACGCATGGTCTTTTCAAATTCAGATTCTTCATTTTTCTTTTCAGGTGTTTGTGATGATGAACTGTTATCATCATGAGACGATGTCGGACGGTTGTCGTCACGAGGTTGGGAACTATGATTATCATCCATCAGTGGACGATCTTGCCAACCTCTAAAATTTCTATCGTAGTAGTTTCCACGATATCCTCCTCCTCGATATCCTTCATAAACATAATTGGCTTCGGCTTCGGGACCTCCCATGGGTTTGTCATCACACTCGGATGATGAATGGTTTCCACCACAATAGTTGCATCCATCACGCATATCTTTGATCTCTTTTTGGATACTTTGGAATTTAGAATCAATTTTGGTGGTGAGATCTTTCATCATGTCCATGATTTTGGAATTTTCATTCGTTCCTTCGGCGAATGCAATGGTTTTTCGTTGAGGTTTGGTTTTGGCATCCTTAGACCAATCGAGCTTAAGAAGTACACGGTCTTCTAGTAAAGTGTAAGCTTCGTAAGGGGTCTTATAAAGGAAAATTCCTCCGGCATCAAGGATACCTTGAGTTGTGTCATCGAGACCATGGTAAAAGATTTGAATGATATTACCACGAGATAAACCATGCCCATGACAACTTCGGAGCATGTTTTTCATTCGAAGCCAAGCTTCGACAAGATTTTCTCCTTCCTTTTGAGTGAAACTACGAATTTCACCTAAGTGACGATCAAACATGGCCGGTGGAAAGAAACGTCCAAAAAATGCTTCTCTCATTTGGTTCCAAGTTGTGATCACTCTGGGGCTTAATTTGTTATACCAAATTTTCGCTTCTCCGGTGAGAGACGATGGAAAGAGTTTGAGGCGGATTGCATTTGCGTCGGTATTTCCATAACGAAACATGTCACAAATTTCAAAAAAATCGGCGATATGTTTGTGTGGATCGAATCTAACTCGACCATCAAATTGATTATCTTTAATCATTGAAAGATGATGACCTTTGGTAGTGAAGTTATCTCCAAGATTTATGGGAACAATGGCGGCCGCGGGTGTAGGAGCTACAACCCTATTGGTGTCCCACATAGGTCGATCGTCGGCCATTGGAAATGGTAATTCAAGAAAAAGATCAACGATTAGATGAACTTCAGAAAGATTATCAAATGGTGGGTTAACGTGTTACACCCCGTGCCCGCTTAGACCAAAAACTTTGAACTTTACTCACAAAAAGCGTGAACTAAAACTGACCTTCTGTTACTCTTTAGCCCATTTACAAAAAATCTATAAACTTTCACACCTTGAGCATATTTTTAAATGAAACTAGACTCAATTACCTTCAAAACGCCAGGTGGCGCGACCCGTAACGACTTACGGTTTAAAAGATACGATTTTTCAAAGATTGTCGAAAATCTGCCAGATGCCCTCCATCCGATCGGATGGATGTTTCTGTCCACACGACTACCTTTCAAAATCCCGTCTAGAAAGTCCAACCTCCCAAACTCGATAATTAACCAAACTTTCCAGATTTATTTAGTATACCATTGGGCTCATTTTTATACAAAAACATTTACCGTTTGACCCTCAGAATTATACTTTAGAAGTTGACGGGTTTTGCACCAAAACCCGTTTTGACCCATTTCATGACATAAGACACATACAACTTCCACAACACCTCAAACTTAACCAAAATCATTACTTTAATATACTAAACGTGTTCTATAAACACTTGACCCATGTACAACCCAAAATGGGTTTATTTACACTTAATCCAAACGCCCCTTTAACTTTGACTATAAACACATAAAACATACTTTGACACAACGGTTGACCACCAAATTGTTAGGACAACCTTATCATACAACTTTCCACTCGGCTACACTTTACCAACCCATAAAAGACCAACGGGGGTACAAACTTTACTCTTGAGCTCAGTATTCTACCTAAGCTCCTAAACACATACTACCTTTGATCTTGCATATCCAAATCCTTAATCCCTATATCCAAGCCATCCATAAAAGCTTGCCAACCTACAAAATGGTTAGACAACTAAACCGTAAGCACAAAGGCTTAGTAAGTAAAACGATCATAACATACCATTATACTTCAATCAACACATAAGCATCATATACATTAAACACTTACTTTACGGGCTTACTACTCCACATCTCATCTAACACATAACATCAGCTTATACAATAACATCAACTCATCACATATGCCATATTCATCATATCACTTAAGCATATCTGAAGTCCATATTGCTTGACATAAAACATACATAACACATATATGTTAGAAATCCATATAACACATGTTATCATCATTTAACTTACCTTAATCCAAGCTAAATAATATCAAAGACATCATCATCACCACTATCTTCCATCATCATCATCCTTTACAATTTACCAAGACCTAATAACATAATAATCAATAACATAAACAAGGGTTAATATAACCCATTAAACATACTCATCTTTCTTACCAAATCATCATATGATCACACCTAGATCATATGATGATATCCCACTTTCCTTACAATCCATAACTTCATTAAATCAAGACAAAATATTACTTACTTGTAGGGGAATCATAGCTAGGGCTCTATCTTCTTGATTAGCACCTTAAACCCTTCATAACTTTACCCTCCAAACTTTATCTTCTTCCCTCCATTTATTTTCTAAAAACCGGACCATACAAAGACCCAAGAATGATATGGATTTCTCTAGAAATCCCTGGATAAACTTATCTAGGCACAAGTTTGGCTTATGGTAAGAATAGCCCCTCAAGTCTCCTTGCTTCTACTTTGGCCACACTACATATTATAACTCTTTACTACTAGGCAACATTAGTCCCTTAAGTTATGCATCATAACTTCCAAAACTATATTTCACTTTCGATAACTATTAGATTGACCATCGGGTTTGACCACTACGCCACATTCGTTGACTGGCCAACCATGTAAAATCCTTAATCCATTTTCATCTAGGGTGGGGTACAAGTACCCGGGAAACGGGTCTAACATAACGGTTCTTGGTTTTCTTTGATTGGGTGGAATAAATGGGGTTCTCTTTTTGCAAAATAAACTTTCGGGGTTAGACAATGGTGTACTTAATTCTTCGTTAGAAGTGCGAGTGGTCATACACGAGAAAAATGAGCCAATCAGAAAAGACTAAAAACTAAAAAGAAAATTAAAAGGATTTTTTTTAAAACAGTAAATGGCGGTTGGGGGTGTGAACCAGCGGTTTGGTTCGGCCTGGTTCACAGAAAGGTACGAACCGGACCGGCTGAAAGCTGAACCGGCGGTTGGAGATGGTCTAGTTCACAGAAGGGACTGAGCCGGACCGGTTCAATATTGGACCGGCGGCTGAACTGGGTCAGAAACAAGTGAACCGCTTGGTTCAAGTTTGAACCGGGCGGCTGGGTTTTTTTCGGAGTCACAAAAACTTGTGAACCGCTTGGTTCAGGTTTGAACCACGATTTCCTGGGTGAAATTTTCAAAGAACTTTTAAAGAACAAGCTTAGGAACAAGAACAAAGCACAAAAATTATAAACAAAACTCACAAAAACGTGATCAGATGCGTGGTTTTGCAACCTTACAACAGGTTTTACCTCTCGAGGGATCTCAAGAGGCTTACAACCCCACCAGGCAGTGTACCTGACCGATGTAGTATAGTGTAGTGGTAAGTACGGGGGATTGATCATTCTCCACAGGGAATAGTGTTCGTTAGGTATGAAAAACTACTCTAATAGGTCTAAGGGTGAGAGAAGATTCTTTTTTGTATTTTTTTATATTTTTATGAAAGCAAGTAAAATCTCGGGTTTGAAAGAGTGGGCGGAATTAGTTGCTAGTCAACTAACCCAAGTTACTACGAATGCAAATAAAATAAAATAACAGAAAATGAAAAGGTGGTGAAACTTATATGGAGAGAAATGTGTTTACTTAGATTTCCTTACTCCCTAACTATCTTTTACCGATTGATTAGTGTGTATTAGTTGCGTGGATGACGGGTGTATTCCTTAATACCAATCGTGGGGTGGCGTACGTACTTCCCCAACTCTATGAACTCCTACTTCACTCCTATGTCGAGCCGGCTAAGAAGCTCCTAACATGGGATCACTAGAATTCGCTCATGCATTAAATACAACCATAAAAACCTTTAGTACGCATTGGTTCATGTTTCTTAAGACGTTCAAGCAAGTTACCGAATAGGAAGTTAGCCAGTTTTCTTAAGCCTAACATAGATGAACAATCATCCCATACAACTAATAACACACTAATAACCAATAATCAATAGCTAGGTTTCATTATATCTAAGCAAACACAAAGAAAACCTAGCCTAGCATGTTAAACAAAAGACAAGAACAAGATAGAATCAAACAACACATAGACATATTGAATGATTAATTGATAACTTATCTTCAATGTAACATGGAAGATCTCAAGGCAAAAAGCCTTGAAAAATCTGCTAAAATCGTCTTAGGGTTTCCTCCCAAAAGATTACACACAAAGTTCCACACTAATGACAAAAAATTGCAAAACTATATATAGAGATTAAGGGCTGACGGCGTCACGTTGTAGATTCTGACGCCGTCACCTCGCCGCTTTTAGGGTTCCCGGATGGCCTTCCTGACGCCGTCCCTCTTTAGACCTCCAAAATCCGTTCTGGCTTATCAAGGCTTGACGCCGTCAGATTAGTGCTTGACGCCGTCCCTCTTTAGCTTAAGCCGTGACGACCTTGATCACATTAAAGGGTGACGCCGTCAGATTTTTCATGCAAAATTCTCTGGCTTATCATGAGTAATTTTCATATCCACCTTTTTCTTGCCAAGCCATGACGCCGTCAAAGGTACTTTTCAGCCGATTTTGAGACTTTGTCGTTTTCTTCACTTTTATGCTCCAAAAACGTCCAAAATGCTTCCTTTTCCAGATTTCTTCTCAAAAGTACCTAAAATGACAAAAGGAACGATTTAGGGCAATATTTGATCAAATAAATACGATTTAGGGCTTAAATGACCCCTTAAAAGCGGTACACTTTTCGCTTCATCAAATACCCTTACACTTGAGATTTGCTTGTCCTCAAGCAAATGCGCTTTTATTCTAATCAAAATACAAGTTAGGGGTCATTTAATGCTAATATAAAAGTAATTACAACAAATAGTCATTCCACTTTAATCATAATAAGCACGGAGATTACATACTAGCACCTCACAAGTAGTGTTTAGATACTCACATCTCTCAGGTGTCATCAAAATAAATCTCATAAATGAAAACGGATAATATCTCTCACTACCTGTTATAGCAATTAGATTACCATAAGCTTGGGAAAGGATCGAAAACCTCCTCCACTAGGCGTAAGCACCTAAGATAAACTATCAAAGAGGGCTTTTACATGGGTTATAACGTTAGGTGTAGGGAAAAGGAAAACACGGTTTTGTTGGATAAAGGATATTTTACTGGCGGCGAGTTAAAGATCTTGATCAATTACATGCACTATACAATGTTGCTAAGCCAAGACTCGACTCAATCTTAAGCTAAAAATAAAATAACAAAAACATAAAATAAACATAAAATAAAACGGGATGGTAGTCCGTATGTTTTTTCTATTTTTCTTTTTCTCATTTTTTTGTATTTTTCTTGATTTTTTCGATTTTTTTTTTTTTTTTTTTTTTTTTTTTTTTTTTTTTTGCATACACTTTTGCCCTACCATCCAAAATAATACATCATAGGGGCATTGCATTCCCCTTACACTTGAACTTTTACATAACTTTACAAATAACTATTCTAATGACTCGAATTAAGATAATCAAAACACTTGGAGTACTTTTAAAATATTTAGCACATATGGGGGTAATAAATGATGTTCTTCCCCATTACTCCATTACACTAGTACTTTACCCATGAGTCCCAATCGTCCCAAAACAATATGTACAAGGATATGACTCGACTTAGCAACCATGTAATCAACTAGATAATTAACTTGGGTTTAAACAAATGTTGTAACAATAATGCACAAAAAATGAGTGCATACAAGGTAGGCTAAGGCGATTTGGGTGTACATTTTAGTGGGGTGTAACAAATTCTTCCTTTAAGTAAAATGCTTAAAGGTCGAAACGAAAAGATAGGCTCTGAGGGGTGTACTAGGGGTATCGTGTACTAAAAATGAGTACAACGCAAAGGGTGTGGGAGAATTACTTGACCAATGTAGCCAAAGTAATTATAACAAAAACACAGGTGTAAAACAATGGGTTAATCCTAATGCCTCTTATCATGTAGTAAATCTAACTACACGAATGTAGTCTCACTTGTGGCCTTGGAATGGTCCTAACGCAAGTTCTAGAATCTAAGTGCTACCGGTACACACATCATAGCATAAATGCTTTTCCTACCAATTCTAGGGGCGAACCTCACATATTTGGGGGTGGAAAATTTTTTAGTGGTACGGTTTTGTGCTAGTCATATAACTTCCTATCCATGAGACGCTCATTAAATCAAAGTTTCACTCCTAAGTGTTGTAAAAAATTTTAAATTTGGCACTAAAATTGCCCTAACAGGTATTTATCTCAGTTTTATTACACATCTACTATTAAACAAACAAAAATCAAGCGTAATAGCATTCTCTAATCGTACTTTTACCCCCCCTTACACTTAAGATGAACATTGTCCCCAATGTTCAAATAACAAGATGTAAAAGAAAAAAAGTAAAAGAATGAAATCAAATACTCCCCTGATTCGCTCGGTGGATAATGTGGTAACACGGTTAGATCTTCTTCCAAAGTAATGTTGAAGCTCCATGACTAATGCATCGCCAAAAGCTTGATCCAACAAACATTTCCTTGTCCAAAATAACCTGTTAAACCTGAGAAAACAAACACGAAAACCTGCATAACATCGGCGGGATAAACTCTATATATAAGGATATAATGCTTGTGGAATGATAATTTTGCAGATTCCTGGAGATTATAAGTTATAGATTTAATAAAAACTTTTTATGAAAACAAAACTTTCAAAAATTTTCAGAAAATTAAACCTGACGCCGTCAGGTTGTAAATCCTGACGCCGTCAGAAATGATCTGACAGAATTCTCATGTTAAGTTTTCGGAAAAATTTTGGAAAAAACTATACCTTACTTCCTGGAAATCCTGCAAAACATCATTATGACTCGATACAAGCATTTGACTCAAACAAATACTAATATGTATGTTAATTTATTATTATTACGATTCATGTTCATTTGTGTTCTAATAAACCGGTTTGGATTTCCCTTACACTTAACTTTTGCAAAATACCTTTATATGTAGTTAAGACGAAGTTAAAAACAAGATAAAGCATTTTCACAAATTAGTTTTTGAACATGAATCAATAATAATAAAATTTAAACATACATACGGAAGCAAATAAAATCAAACAAACAAATGAATAAACACACAAAGCAAATAAAACTTGGGTTGCCTCCCAAGAAGCGCTTTTCTTTATTAACGAGTCTTGTAGCTAGACTCAAGGTCCTTCTACCCTATGTAAGTGAGTTCGTCATTGAGGACGTCTTTAGGGTTAAGCTTGGATTGAAGTTTCCTATTGGTTTGCTTAGTACAATATATCTTTTCAAACTTCTCTCCATCCGGGTCATACAATGTCATCTTAATATGCCATGACCCATCTCCATCTTTGGGTGGTTTGTCCTAATCCCACTTATGATCATCGTCCTCACAATTCCACTTATTCATCCCTAGGTTAATTGGCAAAACTCCTAGGAAATCAATCATCTTCCTAAAAACTAGAGGGTCTTCAAACGGATCCAATTCGGTGTCCCTAGCCAAGAGTTGCTCTACCGTATGTGTTCGGTTCACAAAGTCCTCTTCTAGGTAAAATGGGCGTTGGGGTCCTATGAAGTCTCTATCGATCCAAGGTCCATATCTAGATGGTCTCCTATTTGATTCTAACCAATGGGGTGTCGGTTCCTTACTAGTATCATAGGCATGTTTCTTAACATCATAGACTGACCAAGTATCACCTTCTCCTACCGCTATCTTAGATTCCTTACAATCAATCATAGCACTAGCGGTCGCCAAAAATCCTCTACCTATCAACAAGGGGCATGTAGGGTCGCTAACCATATCAAGGACGTGGAAATCGGCTAAAATGGTTAGTTTTCCAATGTGTACTAACACGTCCTTAACTACTCCAACCGGGTAAGCAACACTTCCATCCGCTAAGCCTATTATCACCTCGGTTTCTTCAAGTTTTCCTAGTTTTAGAGAGGTGTATAGAGGTAACGGAAGTAGGTTAAGGCTTGATCCAAGATCGGCTAATGTGTCATAAGCCTCCGAATTACCGATCTTGCAAGGTAGAACAAATAAGCCCGGATCATCTAACTTCTTAGGTAGCTTGTTTTGAACAAAGGCGGTCCCTTTTTCGCCTAACTTGAGCTTCTTCTCATCCAACACATCAACAACCGGACTTTCAAGGTGGAGCTCCTTGAATTCTTCGTCAAGGTTTTGAGTGGGAGGTGTTTCAACTATGACATGGGTTTGTTTGAAACACGAGCTCATGGAATTGACCGAATAATATTGTGGACAAGAACTAGGAGACGAAACCGATGAAATAGCGTTGACGTTTAGTTTCGGGTTCTTGACCGTGTTGCTAGGGAGTGCTCCCATTTCTCGGTCATTGAGGGCTTTCAACAAAGTGTCAATCTTATTGGTCATCTCGCTTTGTTTTTGTTTGAAATCGGCTTCAAACTTGGCTAAACGAGCTTCTTGAGATGCCATAAATTGAGACATCAATCCTTCAAAGTTATTGGTACTACCATTGCCGGAAGGATTGTCGTTGAAAGTACGGTTCGAGTTGGAACCGCTTGATTGGAAACGATTAGGTGGATTGGAAAAATTGGTTTGTTGTGCGTTTTGGTTTTGTTTCCACCTAAGGTTCGGGTGATTTTTCCATGAGGGGTTGTATGTATCACCGTAGGGGTTTGGCTCGGGTTTGAAAGTGTACCACTTGTCTCCCGCTCCGTCGGTACGCGAGGATGCGTAGTCCGCAAAAGCTTGTTCGGGGAGTTCCATGCAATCACGAGTGTCGTGGGGAACACTACATAATTCACATGAAGAAGTGATTTTGTTCACTTGGCTTGAAGGTTTAGGAGCCTCGTAGGATTTCATGAGAAACTTGACTTGGTCTTCAAGTTCTATGATCCTACGGTCGGAAGTGCTTGAATTGTCCGAAGGCAAGGATATTGCCTTGACCATTTTATTCAAATCACGGGGATCACTCCAACTTTCGTTGTCATAAAGAGCAAGATCTTCTAGGAGAGCCCATGATTGTTCCGCACTTAGATCACGTAGCTTGCCATCGGCCGATTGGTCAATGGTTTGCCTCGTGTAGAGATTGATATGGTCATAGAAGATTTGGACTTGGAGCCAAAGTTCTATGCCATGGTGAGGGACTTTTTGGAGTAAGTCCTTGAATCGAGTCCATGCCTCGTAGAGGGTTTCGCCTTGACGTTGTTGGAACATCAAGATATCATTCCTTAGCTTGGTAGTTCATCCCGGTGGGAAAAACTGAGCAAGGAA
Source organism: Artemisia tridentata subsp. tridentata (assembly GCA_021014915.2). Classification (NCBI taxonomy): domain Eukaryota; kingdom Viridiplantae; phylum Streptophyta; class Magnoliopsida; order Asterales; family Asteraceae; genus Artemisia; species Artemisia tridentata. Next base: position 331,690,228 of record CP139509.1, read on the forward strand.
ACGAGTAGTGAGGTCATCCCAAGAGGTGATGGAACCTGCGGGTTGACGCTCTAGCCATTGACTAGCTTGGTCCCGCAAAGAGAATTGAAAGAGACGCAGTCGGGTCGTCTCTCGAGTGGCAACATCAAGGTCTATAGAATCAACAATTTTGAGAAAGTCCTTGAGATGTTGATTAGGATCTTCAGAACGAAGTCCATGGAATGCGCATCCGCTTTACACCAACCGGATGGTGTCGGATCGCAAGGGAGTGACATTGGCTCCTTGAGTGAGCTCAATGGTGTTTCGATAGCCATGGTGGCTAGGACGGGAATACTCTCCTAAAGTACGGGCTCTAGGAGGTGGTGGTTGTTGTGGTGGGTTGTTGGGATCGAGGATATTACCACCTTCCATGATGTCGGATGGTAATGGTTACGAACAAAGAAACGAAGAAAAAAGATAGACTAAAGAAAACCTAGAAAAATAAAATAAAAATCTCACTAGAAAGGAATCTAGTAAGTAGACCTATAAAATAAAAATTCAACCTAAACAATAACTATTCCCCGGCAGCGGCGCCAAAAACTTGATGCGTGGTTTTGCAACCTTACAACAGGTTTTACCTCTCGAGGGATCTCAAGAGGCTTACAACCCCACCAGGTAGTGTACCTGACCGATGTAGTATAGTGTAGTGGTAAGTACGAGGGATTGATCATTCTCCACAGGGAATAGTGTTCGTTAGGTATGAAAAACTACTCTAATAGGTCTAAGGGTGAGAGAAGATTCTTTTTTGTATTTTTTTATATTTTTATGAAAGCAAGTAAAATCTCGGGTTTGAAAGAGTGGGCGGAATTAGTTGCTAGTCAACTAACCCAAGTTACTACGAATGCAAATAAAATAAAATAACAGAAAATGAAAAGGTGGTGAAACTTATATGGAGAGAAATGTGTTTACTTAGATTTCCTTACTCCCTAACTATCTTTTACCGATTGATTAGTGTGTATTAGTTGCGTGGATGACGGGTGTATTCCTTAATACCAATCGTGGGGTGGCGTACGTACTTCCCCAACTCTATGAACTCCTACTTCACTCCTATGTCGAGCCGGCTAAGAAGCTCCTAACATGGGATCACTAGAATTCGCTCATGCATTAAATACAACCATAAAAACCTTTAGTACGCATTGGTTCATGTTTCTTAAGACGTTCAAGCAAGTTACCGAATAGGAAGTTAGCCAGTTTTCTTAAGCCTAACATAGATGAACAATCATCCCATACAACTAATAACACACTAATAACCAATAATCAATAGCTAGGTTTCATTAGATCTAAGCAAACACAAAGAAAACCTAGCCTAGCATGTTAAACAAAAGACAAGAACAAGATAGAATCAAACAACACATAGACATATTGAATGATTAATTGATAACTTATCTTCAATGTAACATGGAAGATCTCAAGGCAAAAAGCCTTGAAAAAGCTGCTAAAATCGTCTTAGGGTTTCCTCCCAAAAGATTACACACAAAGTTCCACACTAATGACAAAAAATTGCAAAACTATATATAGAGATTAAGGGCTGACGGCGTCACGTTGTAGATTCTGACGCCGTCACCTCGCCGCTTTTAGGGTTCCCGGATGGCCTTCCTGACGCCGTCCCTCTTTAGACCTCCAAAATCCGTTCTGGCTTATCAAGGCTTGACGCCGTCAGATTAGTGCTTGACGCCGTCCCTCTTTAGCTTAAGCCGTGACGACCTTGATCACATTAAAGGGTGACGCCGTCAGATTTTTCATGCAAAATTCTCTGGCTTATCATGAGTAAATTTCATATCCACCTTTTTCTTGCCAAGCCGTGACGCCGTCTGGGGAAATTTCTGACGCCGTCAAAGGTACTTTTCAGCCGATTTTGAGACTTTGTCGTTTTCTTCACTTTTATGCTCCAAAAACGTCCAAAATGCTTCCTTTTCCAGATTTCTTCTCAAAAGTACCTAAAATGACAAAAGGAACGATTTAGGGCAATATTTGATCAAATAAATACGATTTAGGGCTTAAATGACCCCCTAAAAGCGGTACACTTTTCGCTTCATCACGTGATCAAATTCCCTGGCAACGGCACCAAAAACTTGATGTGTCGTCTAGAGTGCAAGTTTTAAATTTATAAACCCGATCTACCAATGACTCAAACGAAACACATACGAGCAAGTATACTCGTCCGTGTGTAGCAAGAGGTGAAATGGTAAGCCGAGGTCGTTCACAAGGATTTGTTTAGTTTTTATGTAATGTGAGTTGAATATAAAATCGCGCTTTATCAATGATTCTAATAGCAAGCAAATAGTGATGATGATGTAAATTCAATATATTAAAAACTACACTTGCCTAGACTAGTTCGCACAATTCCTTTGATATGATTATGACAATGGTTCAAATCGATTATGATCAATAAATTAGATGGTGCTCTAATTTGATTAGCTGGTGTACTAATCCTCTTGTTTTCAACACTTTCAATCCTCGTCAAGATTTTAAGATGACAAAAACGTTATTAAGTTTTGATCAAACAAGACTAACACAATTCAATCACTTGATTCGCTATCGTTTCACAAGTAATTGACAACTACACTTTTAGTTTTCTAAGTTTAACCAAGTTACATATGAAATGGTCAATACATAAGGTAACACCTTCATAGACAAAGGTTTACAATTGATTAAATAACAATGTCTCTTTCGACCTATTACACCATTAATAATCAACCAAACTTGATAACTCTTTTGTTTATGAAAACTTTGAAAGTACAATTCGATCTTCGTATTAGCTTTTCATTGAATTAGAACCATAGAGTCATAATCAATCAACATTCATGTAACAAACATCATCTAGGCAAGTGCACAAGGCACTTAGCCGCTCATGGCAAACAAATAAGTAACCACAGAAAATTTACCAATTGAAAACATGATTAAGAAGTCTTACAAAAGTTGTAATTATGATTACAAGAGTTAGGAACAATTATGAGATGATCAACAATGACTCCTTTGATGATTATAATGATGAATAATGAATGTAAGCTAACTTCTTCCTGCGTTTTCTTCCTTGTAGCCTTTTCGAGAGAGTAAATTGATTATGAGATTAGTTGTAGTGTTGTTGTCTATATGAGTATTGTATCTCTCTCTCTAACCAAGCATACTTATTAATAGAATGACTCCCCTTGGCCACCAAGCAAGTTTCTTGGGCACTAAGTGTCATTAAAAATCTGGACTTGAAGTAAATGTGGTGTAATGATCATCCATATGAAGAGTTAGTTCATTAAAGATAGTCATTAAGAGTGCCAAGAGTTGCAACAACCCAAGGTTGAAGTCTCAACCTGAGGTTCAGATTCCAGCCCAAGGTTTGGAGTAAGGTTGGCATGGCAGTTTGAACCTTGGGTTGAACTTAAGCCTTAGTTGTATTTCTTGAACCTTTGGTTGAGGAAGCAAGCCATAATTCATAACAAACTTTGCATGTTACTTCTCATTCATTTCATCAACACTTGATCTTTTCTTGAGCTCGGAAATATTTGTAACTTGATTCTTTATCTTTGATGATCTTCCCGAGGTCTTTATTATGGGTAGAATCTTTCGTTGTGCATAAGCTCTTGATTTAACGACTTTTCCTCATCTTTCTAGCTATTCCCTTGGACTTGATTGTACCTGAACCTTAATATATCTTTTGTACCTTTTTTCGCATAATATGTTCACATACACAACCAAATACAATGCACAAACATAGAAATAACGCGACTAAAACATATACGAAATGAGCGTTATCAGATCTATAACGTCATCACCATCCCCACCCCTGGTTAACTCAGATCTGGCTCATCTCGATGACAACATAACTCCAAGAGGTCCTTAGCGACCCTGAAGCCACCCAGGTTTGATCTATTTTGTCTAACCCTCGAAGGTCAACACACCCAAACAAAAAAAATGATGAAGATAAGGGCGATGGTATCTCTCTATAGCCATGGAGCGTCTGTTAACAAAGAAGGATAGGGTCAAACCTTTCCTTGTTTATATTTTATATAACCTAAGTCAATTCACAAGCAAGTCCACACACTTCAGCCTTATCAAAACCAATTCATAGTTGGTATATGTGACAAATGGTAGTTTTCACGTTGTTAATTAATAATAAATGAGTATTAATTATTTGGGATAATTACTAAAATAGACCGGGTAACCAAGTGGGCGGTTTTTTGCCCCGAAAAAAAAATTCTGATATTAGACCAGCAAACTAGGCATCTCGACCCATACGATGACAAATGTCCTCCAGTTGCCCAAAAAATACACAAGTTGCCCAAAAAATAGTCAGAAAAGTGACACTTGTCACTTGCAGATTTCAGTTGCCCAAAAAGTACAGGTTGCCCTGGTCAAATATCAGAAGTTCTTTTTTTTGGGGCATAAACCGCCAACCACTTGGTTGCCCGGTCTATTTTAGTAATTATCCCTAATTATTTTTAAGCTGAGCATTTATATGCGCGTTCGCATGTTTCTGAGTATTTTTGAGCATTTTTGGAAGCTGACCCGCATACTGTAGCTTACAGTCACTGCAGAAAAAGTTTATTTTGTCAGTAAACATAAATTATTCTATTTCTGATAGTTACTGACAAGTTTCGTAATTAACTGAGAGCTTTTTCACATTTTACTGAAAAGCAATCGCACACGCGTACTGACAGCACAATACATATGGTAGCAGTCAAATAAATATATTTTTGAGTCAGTAATAATAATTTTATTACATTTGTGACAAAAACGTGGATAAAAACTTTATTTTACGTATACGTGTCCAAAAACGTCAAACCGGGACTTTACGGAAACGTTTTAGCTCAAACCGACACACGATACACCAACGAGGAGTAAAAATAAATTTCCCCCTCCTCTTTCTTGTCCATATCCGGCCCCTAGATGATACTTCCCCATTAGATGCCAAAATTATACAACTAACTCATTATAATCTTATATATATTAGCCATTTACCCTAAATGATACTCACAACAAACCAACTTATCCACTTTAACCTCATCCAACTTCCTAGATCATTTTTCCATCAAAATACACGGCACAACCATAATTCTCAAGATCCAAAAATTTTCTTTGAAGTTCAAGTAAATTAGGGTGTATATTCAAGAGTTTCGGGTTAATTTGAACGTGGTTTGGGTAAATTTGGTAAAGTTTGGATTGTTCTTGGTTCTTCCTACCCCTCGTTAAAACTAAAGCATTGTAAGGAATCATCTAAACTTTTCTAATCTTGTTGATTTCATGTACATTTGATGTCTAATGATGTTACAAATTGTTAAATGTGTATGTTTTGTTAAAAAAAAAAAAAAGCTAGGGCTGGTTATTTAATATATGGTGCTCGACATTTTTGAGGTCTATATACAAATTAGAGTATTTCTTGCTTGTGTGGTAAATCTTGTTGAATATGGTACTAGTTTGATGATACAAATGTGATTAATGTTAATTACGCGAGATTAAGGCAATATATACATTTACATGGCTATATATATGGATCGGCCATAAATAAATTACAAAACTATTGGCGTTTTGAAAAATATAAAATTTTGGCTCAAGTGGTGAAATGGTGGAATTAATGCTTAAAAGTTTATTTGGAATAGCTTATTGAATAAGCCATAACTAATTGAGTTTAGCTTATAAAAATATGAAAATGGGTCGTATGGTGTTATATGGGTCAAACCTATTTAATTTTGGTCATGTTTGACTTTTTGACTTAATGGCTTAATTATAAAAGCTTAATTGATATAATTAAAATTCGTTACGTAATTAATATTACTAATTATCAATAATAGGCTAAATATGTACATTGGGCTATAATAGTGGTGCGTGGACTGTTGGGCCAAGCCCAACAAGAAATTGGCCACATTTGACTTTTTGAACAAACGGAGTAACGAACGTGTTAATTTGATTTTTAGAAACGTGACGATATATATAATTTAACTAAAAAGGGCCTTGGACTAAAATTAATAATTTTGGGCTTATGGCCTTTCGGTGACAGTTGGCCCAACCCAACTAGTCACAGTTGACTTTTTTTGACCAAATGTGGCAACGAATGTGTTAAAATTATTTTTAGCAAACTAACGATATATATATCGTAAATTAAAAAGGCTAAATGGTTTGGACTAAAAATTAAACTATTGGACAGAGTTCCAGGGATGCACAGATTCAGGATGTGAGTGACAGTCAGTGGATGGATATTGCTTGTGATGTCAGGACGGGTGTACGTGCAGCTAGCCCAGAGTACACACCATCATCTCCTTCGTTCATACCACCTCCATCTCCGATGCCTACTCCACTTCTATCACCAGTGGTTTCTCCACTTGCAGGGCTTGAGGAACCCACTGAGATGGAGCAGATATGGATTCAGCTGGCGAATCAGGCCAGTCTACTTGATGTGCACTCAGACCAGATCGAGAAGTTAGAGCAGTCTGACCGTATTTTGAGTGTGGAGAGGAGGATTGGGACTGTTGATAGGGCTGCTTGTGTGTTATTTGAGGAGATGTACTCTGATCGGAGGGTGATGATTGGATTGAGAGCTAGATTGGATGCTTTGGAGAGGTTGCATGGTAGAGAACTTAGGAACTTGGATTTTAGGGCTATTGGCTTAGGCAGAGGCCAGAGCAGGATGCAGGGAATGTTGAGAAGAGCTAGAGGTGTTGATCGTACTCAGTGGCAGAGGATTATGACCGTGGAGTACACTATTGGAGCAGTGATGAGAGAGAATCAGGAGTGAGAGAAATGCTTGAGAGACTACCATTGGAGTGATGATTTGGCATTTGAGCAGTTACGCTAGATAGTGACCGAGCCTAGAGTTGTGTAGTTGATTATGTATCGTTAGGTTGATAGATTTCTAGTATTCCGAGCACTAACTTTTAACCATTATGGTAATTTTGCAAACCTTTACCATTTCGATATATATGAACAAGCTGGTTTTACTATCGATTATTTGTTTTCCTTTGTAGTTAACTTTTTCTTGCATTCTATTGCACTAATCCATATTTCATTTTGAATCTTTCCTTCCTTAACGAATCTCATTTCGGCCATCTTTTTTGTGAATGCAGATAAATGGTCCCCCAAACGAAAGTCAACCCAGAGTCAACAAGAGAGACAAACCGCCAACACACCCACCCCAACAAGAACAGTAAGGGGAAGGACTGCTGAGAATGCCGCCCCGACAAGAGCCGCACAGGGCCAGATTGGTGAGAACGCCGCCCCAGCCAGGGCCACGGCAAATCCATTAGTGGTGAATCAAGCAACTCTGGATCAGCTTGTTGCTGATCGTGTGGCCGCCGCTCTCGCAGCCGCAAACAATCGACAACCAACACTGGAACGTCTAGGCCAGTGACCAACAGTCGTGGTTGTACTTACTATGAATTCCGAAAAATCATGGTTGGAGGATTCGGAGGAACAGAGGGAGCCGTTGGCCTGACTAGATGGATTGAGAAGCTAGAAACCGTGTTTCGCATCAGTGGTTGTAACGATGATGACAGGGTCAAGTATGCATCTTTCACTTTCATGGATGCCGCTTTGACCTGGTGGAACAACTACATGAAATCTACTAACATGGATGTTGCTTATGCCATGTCGTGGGAAGACTTTAAGGAATTAGTGCTTAGGAAATATTGCCCACGAAATGAGGTCAAGAAGTTGGAGATAGAATTTTGGAATTTGAAGGTGCAGAATAACAATATGGCTGCTTACAACCAGAGATTTCAGGAGCTGGCTTTGCTATGTCCTGAAATGGTTCAGACTGAGACAAGGTTGATTGAGAGGTATGTCGGTGGTTTACCGAAGTCCATAAGAGGTGATGTGACTACCTCGAGAGCTGCAGATCTTCATGAAACCATGGAGACAGCAAACAAATTGATGGATCAGGAACTAGAGGATGTTCCAGAGAAGAGTGCTAACCACAAAAGGAAGTGGGACGACCACTCGAAGGGTAGTAACAGCAACTCTCAGAACAAAAGGCAAAATGTAGCTAAAGCTTACGCAGCTGGTTCAGGTGATAAGAGGGGGTATGACAGGAACGCACCTCTTTGTAATCGCTGTAAGCTACATCACAAGGGACAGTGCACAGTGAAATGTAACAACTGCCAGAGAGTAGGACACTTGGCAAGGAACTGTAGGGCAAGACCCCTAGCCACCGCTCAAGCAGCACCACCCCACAACCGTAGGGCGGAAGTCACCTGCTTTGGGTGCGGTGATAAGGGTCATTATCGGAATGAGTGCAAAAAAGCCCCGAAACCAGGGAAATGGTGGTGGACCAGGCAACCAAGTAGCAGTGGACAACAATGGAAACCAGGGCAATGGAGGAAGAGCCCGTGGAAGAGTTTATGCTGTGGGCAGAAGGGAAGCCCAGGACGACCCGAATGTAGTGATGGGTACGTTCCTTTTAAATAATCATTATGCTTCAGTACTATTCGATACGGGAGTAGATAGAAGTTTTGTGTCGACTGCTTTTAGTTCTTTAATTGATATAGCCCCAACCACCTTAGATAATGTCTTCGACGTAGAACTAGCTAACGGGAACCTAGAAAGAGTAGGTACCATTATAAGGGGTTGCACTCTAAATTTATTGAACCGCCCTTTCAACATTGACCTTATGCCAGTAGAGTTGGGTAGTTTTGACGTCATCATAGGGATGGATTGGCTATCGAAATATCATGCCGTCATCGTCTGTGATGAAAAGATCGTCAGAGTACCCTATGGGAACGAAGTTCTGATAATTGAAGGAGATTGGAGTGATCGTGCGCGTTCGTCAAGATTGAGCATCATCTCGTGTACGAAGGTGCAGAAGTACATTGAGAAAGGATGTCACCTCTTTCTAGCTCATGTTACTGAAAAGAAGGAAAAGGAGCCCGGAGAGAAATGATTGGGAAATGTGCCGATCGTAAGGGATTTTCCGAAAGTTTTTCCAGAAGACCTACCTGGACTCCCACTGGCCAGATAAATCGAATTTAAATCGATTTGGTGCCAGGAGCCGCGCCTATAGCGCGTGCACCATATCGGTTAGCACCTACAGAGTTACAGAAGTTGTCTGATCAGTTAGCTGAACTGTCCGGAAAAGGTTTTATCAGACCGAGTTCTTCGCCGTTGGGAGCTCCGGTCTTGTTTGTTAAGAAGAAGGATGGATCCTTCAGGATGTGTATTGACTATTGGGAGTTGAATAAGCTAACCATCAAGAATAGGTACCCACTCCCGAGAATTGACGATTTATTTGATCAGTTGCAAGGTTCATCGGTTTATTCGAAGATAGACCTGAGATCAGGTTATCACCAACTCCGAGTCCGGGAAGAGGATATCCCGAAGACCGCATTCCGAACTCGATATGGTCATTACGAATTCCAAGTTATGCCATTCGGCTTGACTAATGCACCAGCCGTATTCATGTAAGTCGTATTTGGATAAATTTGTAATAGTATTCATTGATTATATCCTAATATATTCTAAGAATGAGAAAGAGCATGAGGAACATCTCAAGCTAATTCTGGAATTATTGAAAAAGGAGGAGTTATATGCCAAGTTTTCGAAGTGTGAATTCTGGATATCGACTGTGCAGTTTCTGGGTCACGTGATAGATAGACAGGGCATACACGTGGATCCCGCCAAGATTGAGGCAATAAAGGATTGGGCAACGCCCACAACGCCTACTGAAATACGACAATTTTTAGGACTTGCCGGTTATTACCGAAGGTTTATTGAAGGTTTTTCTAAGATAGCTAAGCCGTTGACGAAACTGACACAAAAGAATGTGAAATACGACTGGGGAGATAAGGAGGAAGAAGCTTTTCAACTCCTTAAGGAAAGATTTCGTTGTGTATTGCGACGCATCATACAAGGGTTTGGGAGCTGTGCTGATGCAGAGAGAGAAGGTGATAGCATACGCTTCTCGACAGCTGAAAACCCATGAGAAAAACTACACAACCCATGACCTAGAGTTAGGATCAGTCGTGTTTGCACTGAGAATTTGGAGGCACTATCTTTATGGTACTAAGTGCGTGGTGTATACCGACCACAAGAGTCTACAACATATCTTGAACCAGAAGGAGCTGAACATGAGACAGCGCCGATGGTTGGAATTGCTTAGCGACTATGATTGTGAGATCCGTTACCACCCAGGCAAGGCAAATGTAGTTGCCGACGCCCTCAGCAGAAAAGAGCGGATCAAACCTCTCAGAGTCAAATCGTTAGGGATGACGATCAGTTCGCCGCTTCCAGCGAAAATTCTTGAGGCTCAGGGTGAGGCGCTCAAGGATGAAAATCGACCACGTGAGAAAATTTACAGAATGCCAGAGAGTGAGAATGGCTTCGTAAAAAGATTCGATGGAGTTTTGTTCTATGGGGACAGGTGTTGGATCCCGCTATATGGAGGAATTCGTGATTTGATCATGCACGAATCCCACAAATCCAAGTACTCCATCCATCCAGGATCCGACAAGACGTATTTAGATCTGAAGAAGTTGTATTGGTGGCCAAACTTGAAGGCCGATATAGCTAAGTATGTTAGGAAGTGTTTAACGTGCTCGAAGGTTAAGGCTGAACACCAGAGACCATCCAGTCTGCTTGTTCAACCTGAGATCCCAAAATGGAAATGGGAGCGTATCACTATGGATTTTATCACCAAGCAGCCTAAGACGTCGAGCGGTTATGACACGATTTGGGAAATCGTTGACCGTCTCACTAAATCAGCTCATTTCCTTCCTATAAAGGAGAAAGACAGCATAGACAAACTCGTGCGACTGTATGTGAAGGAAATTGTCGCAAGGCATGGTGTACCTGTTTCTATTAACTCTGATCGAGACAGTCGATTCACGTCTAACTTTTAGAGGTTGCTTCAGGACGCATTGGGAACTGACTTTGACATGAGTACAGCTTATCATCCTCAGACTGATGGTCAGAGTAAGAGGACCATTCAGACATTAGAGGACATGCTGAGAGCCTGTGTGATTGACTTCGGGAACGGCTGGGATAGGCATTTGCCTTTAGCCGAGTTTTCCTATAACAACAGCTATCACACCAGCATTAAAGCTGCACTGTACGAGGCACTTTATGGTCGTAAGTGCAGATCGCCAATTTGTTGGGCTGAGGTCGGAGAAAGTCAACTCACCAGACCAAACCTAGTCCACGAGACTACTGAGAAGATCGTGCAGATCAAGAGCCGAATGCAAGCGGCTTGTGACCGTCAAAAGAGTTATGCCGACAAGAGGCGAAAACCCCTTGAGTTCCAAGTGGGTGACAAAGTGATGTTAAAGGTCTCGCCATGGAAAGGCGTGATAAGATTCGACAAGCGTGGTAAGCTGAACCCGCGTTATATTGAACCTTTCAAAATTCTTGCCAGGATCGGGCCGGTAGCCTACCGACTCGAACTGCCATATGAGCTCAGCGCTGCGCATGACGTTTTTCATGTCAGCAATTTGAAAAAGTGCTTATCGAATGATAGCGCCGTCATTCCTTTGGATGAGATTCAGCTTGACGAGAAACTAAATTTCATCGAAGAGCCGATTGAGATCATGGATCGGGAAGTTAAACGGCTAAAGCAGAGTTGTATCCCAATTGTGAAGGTCCGTTGGAACTCTCGCAGAGGCCCCGAGTACACCTGGGAGCGAGAGGATGAAGTCAAGCGAAAATATCCTCATCTCTTTTCGAACCCAACGAGTAACATAAATTGAAATCCAAGACGAATTTCCCGATTAGCTGGGGAGACTGTGACAAATGGTAATTTTCATGTTGTTAATTAATAATAAATGAGTATTAATTATTTTTAAGCTGAGCATTTCTATGCGCGTTTGCATGTTTCTGAGTATTTTTGAGCATTTTTGGGAGCTGACCCGCATACTGTAGCTTACAGTCACTGCAGAAAAAGTTTACTTTGTCATTAGGCTTAAATTATTCTATTTCTGATAGTTACTGATAAGTTTCGTAATTAACTGAGAGCTTTCTCACATTTTACTGAAAAGCAACCGCACACGCGTACCGACAGCACAGTACATATGGTAGCAGTCAAATAAATATATTTTTGAGTCAGTAATAATAATTTTATTACATTTCTGACAAAAACGTGGATAAAAACTTTATTTTACGTATACGTGTCCAAAAACGTCAAACCGGGACTTAACGGAAACGTTTTAGCTCAAACCGACACACGATACACCAACGAGGAGTAAAAATAAATTTCCCCCTCCTCTTTCTTGTCCATATCCGGCCCCTAGATGATACTTCCCCATTAGATGCCAAAATTACACCACTAACTCATTATAATCTTATATATATTAGCCATTTACCCTAAATGATACTCACAACAAACCAACTTATCCATTTTTACCTCATCCAACTTCCTAGATCATTTTTCCATCAAAATACACGGCACAACCATAATTCTCAAGATCCAAAAATTTTCTTTGAAGTTCAAGTAAATTAGGGTGTACATTCAAGAGTTTCGGGTTAATTTGACCGTGGTTTGGGTAAATTTGGTGAAGTTTGGGTTGTTCTTGGTTCTTCCTACCCCTCGTTAAAACTAAAGCATTGTAAGGAATCATCTAAACTTTTCTAATCTTGTTGATTTCATGTACATTTGATGTCTAATGATGTTGCAAATTGTTAAATGTGCATGTTTTGTTAAAATGAAAAAGCTAGGGCTTGTTATTTAATATATGGTGCTCGACATTTTTGAGGTCTATGTACAAATTAGAGTATTTCTTGCTTGTGTGGTAAATCTTGTTGTATATGGTACTAGTTTGATGATACAAATGTGATTAATGTTAATTACGCGAGATTAAGGCAATATATACATTTACATGGCTATATATATGGATCGGCCATAAATAAATTACAAAACTATTGGCGTTTTGAAAAATATAAAATTTTGGCTCAAGTGGTGAAATGGTGCAATTAATGCTTAAAAGTTTATTTGGAATAGCTTATTGAATAAGCCATAACTAATTGAGTTTAGCTTATAAAAATATGAAAATGGTTCGTATGGTGTTATATGGGTCGAACCTATTTAATTTTGGTCATGTTTGACTTTTTGACTTAATGGCTTAATTATAAGAGCTTAATTGATATAATTAAAATTCGTTACGTAATTAATATTTCTAATTATCAATAATAGGCTAAATATGTACATTAGGCTATAATAGTGGTGCGTGGACTGTTAGGCCGAGCCCAACAAGAAATTGGCCACATTTGACTTTTTGACCAAACGGAGTAACGAGCGTGTGAATTTGATTTTTAGAAACGTGACGATATATATAATTTAACTAAAAAGGGCCTTGGACTAAAATTAATAATTTTGGGCTTATGGGCTTTCGGTGACAGTTGGGCCAAGCCCAACCCAACTCGTCACAGTTGACTTTTTTTGACCAAATGTGGTAACGAATGTGTTAAAATTATTTTTAGCAAACTAACGATATATATATCGTAAATTAAAAAGGCTAAATGGTTTGGACTAAAAATTAAACTATTAGGCTTATTTAATAACTTTTGGCCCAATAAGCATGTCGTGTGACAAAAATGAGTTTTGAAATATTTTTCGACCCACTATGAATATTTTTGCTTAACGATACAATATATATAATTAAAACTAGATTGGACTTGTTTTGAGACGCGTTAGTCTCCTAAAGGGTGAAAAATGGAATTTTGGCCAAATCCTTATAATAAATATTGACTTTTGTTGACTTTTGAAGGCATATTGACTAAATATTGACTTTGTATCAAAATCTATTATCAATAATTAAAAGTGAAGATAACGATAGTTATAACGATAAATATACTTACGAAGACCAATATATATATTACGAACAAATTTTTGCAAATCTAGTTAACAACGCGAATCATTTGAGAAATTGCAACAAATGAGAAAATGGAAACGTTTGAATAAACGAATGGGTCATGCCCAAATTTTCTAAAATTTCAACACTTAGAGTATTTTTTATAGAAATACTTAACTTGTTAAACTTTCTAAATACTTAACAATTATTCCAAATTTCTTATAATTAAGATTATATTATAAATAATAAACAATATTTATAATATAATATTTCTCCACTAACACTATTATTTTATTAATTTCTCAAAACCTATTTAATTAATTGTAACCCTAATTAATTAAATACATAACTATTAAACTCATCCTAATATATATATATATATATATATATATATATATATATATATATATATATATAACAATATGCGCATGACGTCATCAAATGAAAGATTGCCCAGTAATGCCATGTCATAATGCCACCTAAGCAATATTTGCTTAAAATTTCGAATTTCATGCCACCTAAGCAATATTGATTTTATTGAAAATTTTGAGTTTAAAATTTTAATTACAATTGTCCTTTGCAAGATTTGAACCTTGGCCATTTGATCCACATACGAATACTTCAACCACTGGACCAAACATTTTTTTGTGATCTACACCAGAAAATATTTATATCATGCTTAAAATTTTGATATTGTTAAGCTATATTTAAGGAATAGATTCAAAATCTATAAAACTTAGCAACCAATTATATGAGATAAGTAGGAGAATCCCTACAACTTAGGTAACCTAAAAGCATATATGTGAAAAAAAATCTGCACTTCATTCATAATATATTTTTTCTCAAAAACCCTAATATCTTTTTTTCCTCTTCTCTTCTAATGTTCGGTTTACATTTTTGTGTTTTCTTTATCACAGGTTTGCAACCATGAACGCTTGACATGCCGTGTAATGTTTCTTTGATCTATTACTTAAAATTATGCATTCTTCTAATTAAATAAAAATTCTTATGTTTTTATCGAAGTTGTGTTGTGGTTAACAAAAAAATTGGTAAGATGAGGGGATCAGCAGGTGTAGTGGAATCCATGATGCTTCTGAAATCACGCGACTATATATCAAATGTATGTTTTTCTAAGAAGGAATTCAGATTTTGATTATTAATCATAGTCTCTAATATATCTCTCTTTCTTCCAAAATCTTTTTAGGGTTTTAAGAATGGCTGCCATGATTGAAGTGTTCATGATATATATGCTCCAGTGAGTATAAATGGAACATCTAATGAGGTAACTTTATGTTTTATAACTTTATTTGTTCCATTCAAACTGTAATTGTGTATAACAAATAACCTGATTTTGCTTTTTTAAGCTCAAAAGGACTCGAAGGTGAGGATGAGACGTAACCTGTTATCGGCGGGTATGAGGCTGCAATTGGGATTTCAACCACACAAAAAAAGGCGGCGATTCCAAAACTAATGAGAAAAAGCCATCGAAGGTATGATTTTGGTTTTAGTATTCTGTTTGATCAACATGGTAAATTATATGGACCGAGGAGCAATTGTGGGTAATGGTGTTAATGGGAGTCTGAGAACTTGCATAGAGAGTGGTGTGTGCTCAGATGGCAGTGGAATTCAGTAAGTCTTACTTATAGGACATGTTTTGTTACTAAATAATGTCGTTGTTAATATGTTTTATGTACCTCGATTATTGTGCAGAGGTGATTTTCACTTGAGCAATCTTCGAATGACTATAGCGGGTCTGGTGCTAAAACACGTGAACATGTTCAAGTGCAGCAAAAGGTTGAGTCAAAATCGCATGTGAAGCCGCCGATGCCAGGGAGAACGAATGGGGCGCGTAGGGTTGAGACGGAAGAAGAGAGGAGGATACGCAAGAAGAAAGAATTTGAGAAGCAAAGGCAAGCAGAGAAACATAAGCAGCAATTGAAGGAATCTCAGAATAAGGTTCTTCATAAGACTAATGTGTTGTCGTCGGGGATGAAGGCACATGGTTCGGTTAGTGGTTCACAAATGGGTGACAGGAGGGCTACTGCTCTTTTAAATGGCAAAAGGGCGGAAAATCGGCTGAAAAAACCGTCAACTTTTATCTGCAAGTTGAAGTGAGTAATTTTTGTGAGATGTTCCCTTTTTATTCGGTTTCGTATATTGAAATAAAGCTTAATATGCTTTGCGTGTTTGTGCTCATTGAAGGTTCCGGGATGAGTTACCAGATGTGACAGCTCAGCCAAAGTTTCTGTCTTTAAGGAGAGACAAAGAAAGGTATTGATTCATAACCTTAATAAATGAACGGATTTTGTGAATTGTGTTTTGGTTGATGTCTTAAATGAGAAGATTTACTCAACTATGCGCTATAATGTCATAAATACAGTCGTTATTGTTATTAAAAGAGTACATTTATCTGTAAAATCTTTATCCTGAGAAACTAGTGAAGTGGTGAAAAGGTGAAATAAATCAAGTATTAGAGATAAATAGGGAGGAAACAAAGTTCTTTTTGTTAAATTTTGGCGCCTCTTGATCTAGGTTGGTTAAGCACTTAATGATGAACCCTGATAAATATGTTAATGTAAAGCAGATTCAACAATCTGTAATCATATATCGTGTATATTGTCTGAGAAATCTAATAAAATAGTCACATAAAAGTTGTATTGTTGGAATGCTTCCAGATCCAAAGGGGGTAAAAAAATAGGATGGGAATACAACTTTCAGGCTTGACAGGCCTAAAAGAACCAGGATATGGTGGCAAGCTATGACCTGCTTCTCTAAGTTCAAAGTTACAGAAATATGTCTTTTGTTTATGCAGGCACGAGCGGGGATCAATGAGGTACATTTTCTTCTTTTGAATCCAGTGGACAAACAAACAGCAACAACATACATCAATCAAAGTGAAAATTGGCACAGAGTGAGCAAAAAAGCACCTGAGCATGTCTGTAAATTCTATTACTAACTGAACCTAATCTTCGTTTCGTTCCTATATGCAAATGACATCTTAAAGCCTCTCAGATTGTGGAGACATGCAACTTAAAAGACGAAGACAAGAACAAAGTGTTTTCCATAATCAATAAATTTGATGAACGTGGTCTTTGTTCTCTAGCTGTTTGCGAATAAGTAAGTTTCTTATTCCTTTGTCATTACATTGGATCTAACCAATCAGACCATGGTTTTATGAATTTGACACTAATGATTGCATTGGTCATTATATATTCGGTACCCGAGAAAACAAAGGAAACC
This sequence comes from Artemisia tridentata subsp. tridentata, assembly GCA_021014915.2. Taxonomy (NCBI): domain Eukaryota; kingdom Viridiplantae; phylum Streptophyta; class Magnoliopsida; order Asterales; family Asteraceae; genus Artemisia; species Artemisia tridentata. The sequence continues at coordinate 331,707,243 of CP139509.1, forward strand.
CATTGGATGGATTAATTAGATCCATCAAGTAGTAGTGACTCATAATTGGTAACTATGACAATTTGAGTTTATTTTTTGAATGTGGAGAGCAAACTGAAACACGAGCTATGAGTCCGTAACTCAATTTAGAGTCTTTGAATTGTCAACATCACTAAATATGCACAAATTTGTGATTTTACCTTAAGTGGTGATATATAGACCTGTGGCTCAAGTGCGACTTCTAGAGTCATGTGACATGGGTGTGGAAAGTTTATGACATGCTTTCAATACCAAGTTGGTGACAAACCTTTTGCCGCAACAGTCGTATATAATGGTACTGATTTCTTTTGTATATGATATATCTTGAGGTGTATGTGATAAGTTAGTTTTTTGGGAAAATGGCATTTACATTTAATTTTAACCCATTTATTTTGTAATCGGGCTGCCTCGAATTGAATTTCATATAAGTCAAATGTGCAAGCGAAGTGAGTCAAACATTTTGAGTTCGTGTTGGCCAATTATTCAATAAACCCATTTATTATTCTTAAGAAAGAAAGTATGTATTAGTTGAACTACATATTTATTATACAATACATACAAGTAACAATGATGTGCTTTTATGTTGTATCAGCAAGAGGATGAAAACAAAGCAATGAGGGCACTTGTCATAGTATGTGATCTTCATAGGAGAAAAGTTTGGTTTGATGATAGAGCAGCGAATGCTATATGTCGGGCATGTTTCCATCCATCATCAAGGTTCAACAAAATAATCTTTATTTTGGAGTTCCTTCTATTGTGGCAATTATAAACTTCTTAAAAGATATTTTTTTTATTTAATTAGGATAATGATTGCTGCTCTATCGTTTCTTCTTGACTACGAAAAAATTGAACAAGAAGGTGATAGTGATGAGTCCGATGATGAAGAAGAAGCAGTCCATCAATCCCACGCGGTTGTGAGTAAAGAGGCTATTTACAAGGTCAGAGCAAACAAGAAGAATAACTAATATCTTAATATCATTTTTATAGGTAACAATTGGTTTCTTTTCCGGTGACTTTAGTTTGGTTCTAAATTTTTCTTTTTATCAAAATAGGCGAATAACACAAGGACGACATCCAGCAAAAAGAAAAAGAAAGCAAAGTTGCAACGTGTAGTTCGTAGCATGAAGAAGCAGCAGCGTATTTCATCAAACCGTGATAGTAACTCTAACTATTATTTGCCTTTGAGTTCATTAAAAGACCCTCAGTTGTGTATAGACAGAAAATCCTTTTATTTATAATTATATTTATACTTATTTCTGTAAAGAATGAAATTACATGTCTTGAGTTGTGTTCTTTTACAGGGGTTTGCTGAAAAGCTGTTCTTACGACTTCAAACATGCAGTGAACAGTTCGAGGTAGTTATTTACATTCTCATTTAGATTGGTTATTAGGTTATTTTTAAATAGAATTACCATGTTTAATGATCTGGCTATGACATGCTTCTCTAAGTTAAAAGTTACATAAATATGTCTTTTGTTTATGCAGGCAGGAGCGGGTATCACTGAGGTACATTTTCTTCTTTTGAATCCAGTTGACAAGCAAACAGCAAGAACATACATCGATCAAAGTGGAAATTGGCACAGAGTGAGCAAAGGAGCACCTGAGCATGTCTGTAATTTCTATTACTAACTGAACCTAATCTTCGTTTTGTTCCTATATGCAAATGACATCTTAAAACCTCTCAGATTGTGGAGACATGCAACTTAAAAGACGAAGACAAGAACAAAGTGTTTTCCATAATAGATAAATTTGCTGAACGTGGTCTTCGTTCTCTAGCTGTTTGGGAATAAGTAGGCTTCTTAGTCCTTTGTCATTACATTGGATCTAACCAATCAGACCATGGTTTTATGAATTTGACACTAATGATTGCGTTTTTCATTATATAGTCGGTACCCGAGAAAACAAAGGAGAACCCTGGAGGTCCATGGGTGTTTATCGGTTTATTACTTCTATACGACCCTCCAAGGCATGACAGTGCTGAAACCATTTGACGTGCACTACACCTTGGATTCAATGTCAAGATCATTTGTGATCAGCTAGCTATCGGCAAGGAAAGGGGTCGCAGGCTTGGAATGGGAACTAAGATGTACCCATCTTCCTCACTTCTTGGTCAATACAAAGATTATCTATCGCACATATCCCAATTGAGGAACTTATCAAGAAGGCTGATGGTTTTGCTAGAGTCCTCCCTGGTAAGCATTAGTTACTCACTTACTGTGGCAATGGGCCATCGGGCAACGGGTCAAAATGAGTATTTTTTGCACCCACCTTTAAAATATTTTATTGCTTTGCGTTGCGGTTTTCTGCTGCACAATTTTGCCAAAACAACTTACTTGATATAAATTAAACTAATCCAAAAAATATTCACAATATTATGTTATAACAGTGTGTAAATGAAAGTTGTATTACTCAGTAAGCCCAAACACTCCCTAATTTTATCAAACTTATTTAGAAAATGTTTTGGAACTGCTTATTAGAAGATAAATGGATATTCAAAAGTTTTACAGTAATACTTTTAGAATAAATTATATATTTCGGTCAAATACAACTGTGTTGGCTTTGTTACATTTTAGCGGGTCATAGGAAGACCATATACTTCTATCTTTTAATTGAATATATCAAGTATCACATGCTTAATATAAACTCATGTGTTTTTTTTAAGTTCTGTAGGAAAAAAGCATGGACAAAAGTGGCCTTTCGAAGAGTTGACCGAGTAGAAAGTCTTAGCCAAAGCTCCCTATATCCAGATGGTATCTATATAATCTCAACTTCTAAATTGATCAAAGCCTTATTTTTTTTTTAATTATTTGTTTCAAGTCATCACTTGACACTTAGGGACTACACGTCGTAGCTTATTTTATGTTTTACACTAATTTGTCATTTTTTAATTTATCACCTCTATATTTAATTTGGTTATATTTGTTTCAGGTCAATGTTGAGAGGCCGAAGAAGGAATTACTTGTGGCAAACATGATGGAAGTATGCAATATTTGGTTTGGTAGTAGCCTCTAGGCCTTGCTACCGGGTTTGGTGCATCAGTTCATAGGACGAAAAAGTCAAATATGTTTCTTAGTAGAGGGGCAAAATAACCAACCTTGAGAGCGAGTCAAAATAAGTTGCGTTAAAACATGTAGTGTTACACATGTACGTTATATTGCCTTTCTTTAAAATTTTAAACATTATCATTCTTAACAGATTATTGATTGTAGTATATATACCGTTGCACTTAATATGAAGAACTGATGAGCAACAAATTGCGAGATGGTTTAAGTTTATATCTTAAAACATTACAATAAGTTTTAATTATTAATTTTAAAAAGCTATTCATCTTTTGCGTCTTTGCACACAAAGAAGCTTTATTTTGTATTTGAGTTTAAAACATACACTTCGTTATTGCAGAAAACTTTATAACATTTATTTGCTCAATAAAAGTTAATATTTATTTCTTTTCTATCTTGATATATTTCATAAATACATAATTTGGTATTCATGACAACATACGTCAGGTTTACATGGATGGAACCAATATGAATGCACAGGTATGTTACATAATTTTTTTGGAAAAACTTCTTTATGCTTACCTGTCTTCTTTCGCTATAGAAAAATAACAACTATTACTAAATGTGGTACAGATTATAGAGTAAGATTAGAGACAGGATTCGTTCGTGAGATTAAGTATAGTGACCATGGAAGTGATATTTTGCTTAGCACCAAAGAGAGGATTTCTTGAATGAAAATACATTGTCAATACCATCTCTTAACATACGTAGTTACCGTGCTCATAAGCTTATTCATATTTAATTTGAAAAGTCTCATTAGGACACTTATTTTTTTAAATTTGTATGAGCTAATCAAAATGAGCTTATGACATTCATGTCATACAGTGTTACATTCCTTGTCTTACGTCGCCATGAAATACAAGAGACGTTGGGTATTTAATGATATTGAACATGACCTTCACTTGGTTGGCGCGTTTTGGTACAAGCATGAAACAAACCAAATGGTGTGGGTCAATTGACTAGAAGACATGTAGACCAGCAAGACATGGAAAAGGAAGAGGAGAATTATTTCAATGTGAGGTATCATATACATTCCACTATCTTATTTTAAGGTTATTCTAAATATTAGATGATGATTTAATTATAATAATTTATGCAGTCACATACTAATTGTTAGTATAAAATATAAAGACCAGTCAGCTGTTAAGCAGTACAAATGGCAAGAAAATAGGGGAGTCGATGAAGAATCTATCATTCATAACCTTTCAAGGGACTTGCGAAGAGATATAAAGCGTCACCTCTGCCAACAACTACTTCTCCTAATATCACAATTGGTCTTTAGTATAATTTTGTTATAGGTATAGACGCCTTAATGATTTTTTAGTGGTTTAGGTTATGTGATGTTTTTCAAATGGCCTGATTGTTGTTTAAAGTTTGTCAAATAGTGACGATGTAGGAGCAGTTCTATCTTCTTAGTTAATGTATAAAAGAATTTGTCTAACCATTTGAATGATTGGTGTTTGATGTGTTATATGTTTATGGTAATGGAAAAAACTCTATACCAGCCAGTGATAGAATGTGCAATTCCTAGATCATTATGAAATAGGGGCGTATGATGAAAGCATGAAGGGAATTAGTGACCGAAACAATAGTAAGAAACTAATGTCTGTTTACAAATTTAGGCATGCACGAAGATCATTGATCATGTCATATTTGATTATTACCTACGGAGTATGTTTGATTATTTCCTTATTGTAAGACTATAAATTGTACATTGACGGCATCACTAAATCAGGTATCATTTGATCATGTAATATTTTAATATTACCTACGGAGTATATTTTAAAATATTTATTTCATATATTTTGCATCAATTATTATATAACACCCGTAAAAATAGATAAAGTCAAAGTTGAAACAGTTTGACTATCGGCGTCCTTAAAAATAACAATTAACTTTCTCTTAAAAAATTTCAACCGTAAACCAATAGTCTAACAAAATAAAATGAAATCGGCATCTATAAAAATAATTTTACGTTAACTAACACCATCAAAATTATAATTACAAGTCATGCCCGCCCATCGGGCGAGTAGTAATGATTAAGATACACTATATTGATTATGAAATACATATTTTTAAACAAGAAAAATAACATCTAAATTAAAAATGTATACATCAAACCATATTCAAATAATTATTATATTAAAATATACAATAAAACAAATGTCACCAAGTGAAGAGAAAGAGTTGGCAAGGAAGTTTAAGCACAAATTGTTGGCGATATACCAAGTTCTGTTACCACAATTTTACTACCTTCTTTCGCTATAGAAAAATATTCCAACGATAATTCACAAGTAAACTAATACCATAAGAAGAAAAAAATTACCCGCCCTTAAAAATAATTTCCCACTAATTGACACCATCTACCATCTTATAATTATGATATTAAAAAATACAATAAAAGAAACGTCCTTAAAAATAACTTTAGAATAACTAAAACCATCCAAATTATAATTAGCACTACAGTTTATAGTTCAACTTGGTTTGCCTAATATCAAGTTCTGACACTACAAATACAAGTGCCATGCAACACATGGGTCACCAAAAAAAAAACAAAATATCATTAGGGTGAAATATCATTAGTTAGAGTATCTTCGCATGTGAAGAATGTTAGCAAGGAATGAACTTTTGAGATTATCAGCAGATTTAAGTTTAGTTAGAGATCTTCACTCTATATTGAAGATTTTGATGTGAAATTGTTTCTTCTGCATTTGTGCATTACATTTAGAATCTTAATGTATGTTATTAATGAGTCTATGATGTCTAACTTATAATATATTCTATTATTTTAACAAACTGAAGTTATAAATGTTGCAGTAACAGGTCAAAGTCAGGCGCTTCAATGAAATGTGTCGACTGTTAAGATTCTTGAGTGAATGTATCAATCAGGCATCTTAAAACTATAATTACAAGTCAGTGATGGGCCCAATGTCGATTACCCCTACAAAAAAATCCTTAAAAAATAATTTCATAATAAGTAAAGTAATCGAAATTAAATTTACAAATCATGCCCACCCGTCGGACTCCCTAAAAATGGTTTCATAATAAGTAAAACCTTACAAAATAAAATTACAAGTCATGCCCGCCCATCGGGCGGGCCTTGAAGTCTAATATATATATATATATATATATATATTACTTATGAAATTTAACGATGAATACTCGCACGGATGTTCCGTCACACGTATTCCCACCGTACACTTTCACCATGAGCCACCACCAAGAGTTTCATACGATAAATCATTTTGAAATATACTTTACCACACAGCAAGCAAGAAATACACGAGCACTGGTCACACGTGAACTTTTCAAATAAAGTAAAGACATATAAGACACGAGTATTTCGCTAAGACTTACCATACTGATTTAGGTTGTGTGTCGGAGCGGTTGCACTATTTTGTTGTTTTAAGGTGAGTTTATAGCCTCATATTTTTATACGATTTGTTTTATAAGCTTGGGGTGAGAAACATGCAAAACTGTTTTCATGGACCAAAAATGGATTTTGTTTTTAAACACACTTGTATGCAGAAACCTAAGTTTAGCTGAATCCCATTGCGCCCACTATCATCAACCGTCAATTCCTGTCTAGGAAACCGTGTGATATAAATAGATCTATTGGGGATGACACCCCCGTTCGGTTGGCTCGGCATAGTCAAAGCGAACGTATACCATATGCAAATAGTCCGAGTGTCTAGGGATTAACACTCGCGGGCACCCCCTTTATTTGCTAATGCCAGTTTGGCATGCTGCTATGTCTAGTTCGGTTAGATGAGGCTTAGTGTTTGCATAGCAGGATAGTGTGTTATTGCTGAATATTACTATGGTCCATATGTGTTATTTACTTTAAAACTATGAACTTACCAGCGTTAACTGACTTTTAGCATATTTTTCTCAGGAAACTGAGGTGTGTTTACTGAAGGCAGGGCATGGCGATGGTCATAATAATTAATGGAAATGTTTCTATTGCGTTAACTCTAAAATTTGGACCGCTTTGTTAAATGGACTGCATTTTTATTTGAAATAAATTTCATGTAAGACAACACGACTTTGAATATGTAATATATTTTAAAACTGATTTTCAATCCGTTCTCTATATCTTGTGTTGTGATTATTGATTTAGTAGCACCCAAAGTGTATGCTTCCGCAATATTATGATTTTGGGGGTGTTACAGTATACTAAGTGCAAGAGTTTTCCTTGTCGAGTAGGGGGTGTGGATTGCTTGCTTGAATTGTACTCGGGTTTTGATTCGTTGTTCTCCTTGGTTTATCGGCTCTACTTGTTTGTAAGAGTTTTGATCTCTTTTTCACTCTATAAAATTTTGTTAAATTAATTGTTAGTAGAGGTTGTGATTGAATTCAGTTTTTTTATTTTTTTTAATAATTTTTTTTTCAAAGTTGTGATGGGATTTGTTTTTCTAATCGGTCGATTAATAAATCTGCGAATGATTATATTTCTGTTATTTTTATTCATCTTGTGTGGCTCATAATAATTAAATAAAAACCAAGGTATTGGCTCATTAAGATTAGAAGTGCTTATTGTATCTTCCTTGCTTATCACTTGGCTTATTTTGTTACTTGTCTCCATTAGGGTAAGTCGAACCCACTGTTGGGTCGAGACTCACGATAAGGTGTTTAGAACCTGCTTATTCCTATTTTGCTTATTGGAGACGGGACCTCGTTAAAAAGATGGGTTATGTTAGGATTTGGTTAATTGACTTGGCCTAAAACCTATAACAATCATTGGTCGTGTTTGGAATTGTTTTGGAGTCGCCACCGATATGTTATATTAGTGTTGAGTCGAGGGGCCAAAAATTTGTGACTGTGTTCGAACATTGTTTATGTTGAAACCTGTTAAATTCTGAAGTGCATTTGGTTTAACTGAGTCAAAATGGATTTGAGTAATACTTTAGCTATAATGGTTTTTGGTGAACCTTTTAAGTCAAGTTCGAAACAGGCTATTGGTTTCATTGTGTAAACCCCGCTTTGTTGACAACACCCACAGTGAGGCCCTCGGTTCGAGCCTTGGTGTGGTCGAGTTATACTCAAATTTATGTGGTCAAATTAGATTGAAAAGGAGCATTTTAAATCATCCTTATGTTTTTCTACAAATTTTGGACAAACAAAGTTATAACAAAAACCTGTATTTGTGTTTACTGATGTTGCTCTACCATATTTTTGGTTTACTGATGTTGGGCCGAAGCCCATTAAACCTCAGTGGGTGTTTTCTTTTTGTTTCATTACTGGGCCGAAGCCCATCCAGATTAGGGCGTTCGTTTGTTCCATACTGGGCCACAGCCCACTCCACACAACCTCAACATAAGGGTGTGTTTGTATATTCTGTTTTGTACACGAACTATTTTCGCTGTCGTCTAAGTGATTTTTCCCGGTTATTTCGGCCATGTAATTCACGACTTAAAATAACTCGACTCATTACCGACTCGTTTCACTTCACTCAATCACAAATCTCGCAATATATAACTAGATCATACAATGTACTTAGTAACTCAACATGGTTTTTATAACGAATTGACTTACTTACTTTATAAATCAAGTTTAGTTGTACATTACACATGCAACTATAAACTCTTTTATACATTTAAAACCTATAAGAACGAAGCGAAAACTAAACTTGTAAAATTTAAACTCATTCATTAATACATACCACCTATTTGGTTTACATATAAACTTGACATACTTTATAAAAACTCATATGAATTTACTAGATTATAAAGCGATTATTTACTTAAACATAAACCTTATAACTTTTTGTTAACACGAGAATACCAAAACTTGTACTCGGGTCATGCCCGACTATTTTCAAAATGTATACACTTAGCTTACTATATTTCATTAAATGTAATAATCAATAATGAGGAATTTTAAACATAATATATATTTTTAATAAACACTATATATATACACACATACTACCCATTTCATTCACACTTATACATGTAACATATATATATACACACACTTAGTATTATATGCTCATTTAACAATAATGTTTCCATATGCCGTCAACGTCTAATATTTATTGGTAATTATTTTCCGTATTTGTCTTTCGGTTATTTTCGAACCAAAGACTTATTCATCTTTGATACTTTCATAATTGTACTTACGCACTTCCATGAGCCAATACTTACAAACATTTAGAAAACTATTTTCAAACTTAAAAGATGCCACACAAGCAACAATAACACAACACTCTAAAAATTTTAAATTAAATTTAACCTCGTTGAGTCTTAAACTTAAACTGTGAACTAAAACATGCCTTACTAATCTAGGTCACGTGTTGGTGCCGAACACTCTCTGATTTATTGCACTATCTGACTGCTATTTGCTGAGGTGAGTTTATAGCCACACTTTTTTTATACTTGTTTTACAAATGGGGTGAGAAACATGCAAAACTCTTTTATGAACCAAAACTGTTATTTATGCTATTATGTGGTTTAGCCTAAGCCCTATTGTGTCCCATTATGCCCAACTCATGAACCATCAATTCCTGCTGGGAATCACGAATGTTATAAATAGATCTATTGGGGGTAACACTCCCATTCGGATTGACCGGATAGGCAAACGAATGTATACCATGTCGAAACACAAGTGTCTAGGATAAACACTTGCCGGGCCCCATATATACTTTACATGCTCTTGAGTATGCACACTTTTATAGCTTCGGTTGCATGAACTTAGTGCTAGCATAATAGACTATTTTTATATGACATTATATGTGTTGTAATGTTCATATACCAAACTCATGGTCCAAACTATTGATTTTACTGCTTATTTATAAACCTATGAACTCATCAGCTTTTTCCTGACTTTTAGCATGTTTTTCTCAAGTGTTTAACCTGCTTGATTGTTGCAAGGTATTGACATGGCAATTGTTAGACCCGTTTCCCGGGTACTTGTACCCCACCCTAGACGAAAATGGACTAAAGGCTTTACACGATTGGCCAGTCAACGAATGTTGCGTTGTGGTCAAACCCGATAGTCAACCTAATAGTTAACGAATGTATAACATGGATTTGGAGGTTATGATGCATAACTTAAAGGACTAAAGTTGTTAAGTTGTAAACATGTTGTAAAATGTGATGTGGCCAAAATAGAAGGAATGAGACTTGAGGGGCTTAATGTGCCAAAGGGCCAAACTTGTGACTAGCTAATATTATCCATGAAATTCTAGAGATTTCCACATTATCCTAGGGTATTTTTATGGTCCGGTTTAGAGAGGAGAGAAAGGGAGGGAAACCATAAGCTTATGGCTTGATGGTTCTTATGATGAAGGCTAGGTGTTCCCACCCAAGAGATAGCTTCTAATATCAATCAATTACAAGTAAGTATTTCCCTATCTTGATTCTATGAGGTTATGGTTAAGAGGAAAGTGGGATTCATCATATGATCAAGATATGATCATATGATGATCTATAATGGAAATGGGTAAGCTTAAATGGGTTATGTAAACCCTTAATTATGGTATTGATTGTCATGATGTTAGGTCTTGATAATTAAGAAGAATGATGATGATGGTTAGAGGTTGAGGATGATGGGATATTGATTTTATGCTTAGCTTTGGAAGCTAAGGTAAGTAACTTGTACTAAAACATGTGTTATATGTGTGTTATCCATATATGTTTTATGATTGTGATAAAGTTTAGTACTTGGTTTGAGTAATGGTTGAAGGTTAGGGAAGTGGTGAATAGTTATGAGCTAGTCAAGCAAGTATACGACTAATTGCTAGCGAGACTTGTCGTAGCTTATGTGATAAAGGTTTATGTGGTAAATTGAATGTTATGGTTTGGAAGCAAAGTAAGTGATCATGATGCTTATGTGCTTATATGTATATGATGTGTGTTTTATGTCGGGTTACTTACTAAGCGAAAGCTTATGGTTTAGTTGTCTAACCATTTTGTAGGTTGGCATGTTTTACGGATGGCTTGGATATATGGATTAAGAAATTGGATATGCAAGAATAAAGGTAGTATGCGTTTAGGAGCTTAGGTAGAATACCGAGCTCAAGTGTAAAGTTTGTACCCCCGTTGGTCTTTTATTGGTTGGTAAAGTGTAGCCGTGTGGCAAATTGTATGTTAAGGTTGTCCTAACGATTTGGTGGTCAACCGTTGTGTCAAAGTATATTTTATGTGTTTATAGTCAAAGTTAAATGGGCGTTTAGATTAAGTGTAAATATACCCATTTTGGGTTGTAGACGTGTCAAGTGTATATGGAACATGTTTAGTATGGTAAAGTAATGATGTTGGTCAAGTTTGGTGGGCAAATGAATTGGTAAAGATGGTTTGTAGTGTAAATGGGTCAAAACGAGTTTTGGTGCAAAACCCGTCAACTTGTAAAGCACTATTCTGAGGGTCAAACGGTAAATGTTTTTGTATGAAAATGAGCCCAATGATATATTAAGTAAATCTGGAAGGTTTGGTGAAATATCGAGTTCGGGAGGTCGGGTTTCCAAGAACGGGACTCAAAAGTGGCTCCGAGCGGACAGTAGCCTCCATCCGATCGGATGGAGGGATTTTGACAGATTTTGGCAAACTTTGAAAAATCATATCTTTTAATCTGTAAGTCGTCACGGGTCGCGCTACCCGTCGTTTTGAAGGTAATTGAGTCTAGTTTCACTTAAAAATAGTCTTATTGTCTGAATGTTTATGAATTTATGTCAATGGTCAAAAGTGTAACAGAAGGTCAGTTTTAGTTCACGCTTTTTGCGCGTAAGGTTTTAAATTTTGGTCAAAGTGGGCACGGGGTGTTACAACTTGGTATCAGAGCTTCGGTTTAAGTGAATTAGGTTTCCACTATAGGTTGCATAGTCTTAAACCACTCGTAGAAGCATTGAACGTAAGTGTTAGTAATTCGGAAAGTAATCGTTAAGTATGGGATGGATTATGTTTTATGTTAGATGAGCTTAAAGACGATAAGTGATGAATGTGTGTTATAGTGTTGATGTGTATGAGATATAAGTCCGTGGAGGACTTGAAATGCTTAAATGATTAGTTGGCCGAGCACCTCGGTTGGCGTCGGTGATTGTATTGCGATTATGTGAATGTATGATAGAGTTATGGTGATGGAATGCGAGTAGGAATGCTAAGTGGTATTAGAGATGGGCTAGTAAGTGAATTAAAAGTTGTATGATGCCTTAGTTATAAGGTAGGCTATTGCTTGCGGCTAATTAGAATGTTGATGCTTAGACATAGATTGATTGTGCAATGTGATTTATGAACCATAGACTATGTGAGTTGATTATGATTATGAATGTTAGAACACTTTCTGGACAAGTGTTAAATGTTAAGTGTTATCATTTATGCGATGTTAAGTCTATGGTAGTTGGTTATATGTCTAAGTAGAATGAGATTGTGCTTTATAGCATGAATACATAGAAGTGTATGAGTTGAGATAGATACATTGGAATGCATATTATGTGAGACTTGATCGTTATGTGCGAATAATGTTTATTGTATGATTGATAACAGAAGTTGCTTAGAAAGCACAGATTAACTCCAATGTAATGTATAAATGTCACATTATATGTGATGATCTAGTGATGAAAGAAAGTTGAAAGAACACATTGACATGTGAAAAGATAAGTATGGTAAGTGTTTGATAAAGCATAGATGCTTTGAAAGCTTGAGATAAAGTAAGAAATGAATAATGAAGTATGTTTGTAGTGTGATGATTAGAAAGACACGATTGATATAATAACGATTAGATGCTTGAAGGCACGAATTCTTATATGAGTAACTAAAATGAGAAAGTTAAAGTGTATAGTTAAAACGTGATGAGATCATGTTACATATAAAACATGATAAGTAAAATGTGTTAGTAATAAATGGTTAACCGTGATGAGTAGAAGTGATGAATGAGATACAGATTGCGCTAGAAGTCATAAGTGATATGAAGTGCGCTAGAAAGAATTGTAAAACATGAATATAATCATGTTAATATATTGGAATGTGTATGATGAGATTAATGAGAATGTTATAGAATAAACCTATGTAAGGTTTATATGTGTAAAAGTTGAGTAAACTAAATGAAGTGATAGCATAAGTTGAGAATATGGTCAACAAGGGGTTGACGGGTAATAGTAAAAGTGCGTTGTAAGAACACATAGAAAATGTGTAAATTGTAATGGACAAGCATCATACAGAACTTGTCTAAAATAAAGATGGCACATAGTGAATGTATGAGTCAACTTGGGGTTGACGGATGAATGATAAGTTGCATTATGAAAATGCAAATATAATAAATGGGCAAGTGTTACATAGAAACTTGTCGAGATGATAGTAAACGTGGTAGTGAATGATTGAAATTGCTTAAGGCAATGAGAATTGAGGAAATGATAGTGTGTACTTAATGATAAAAGTACATAAATGATAAAATGAGTAAAGATGATAAGGTAGATATAGCTTGGATCTAATGCTCTAGTTTTGGTATCCTTCGAGATAGCCCGGCTTGCCTTTATGGCATGTGTTTTGGTATCCTTCAGGATAGCCCAGCTTTCCTTTATGGCATGGATGTTAGCTTGCCTTTATGGCATGGTTGTTAGCTTGCCTTCATGGCATGGTTGTTAGCTTGCCTTTATGGCATGGATGTTAGCTTGCCTTTATGGCATGGTTGTTAGCTTGCCTTCATGGCATGGATGTTAGCTTGCCTTTATGGCATGGTTGTTAGCTTGCCTTCATGGCATGGTTTTTTAGATTGCCTTTATGGCATGGATGAATAGTTAGTGAGATTGGATCCAAGGCTAGAAAAGATGGAAAGTAAAGCAAGTGTGATTGTTGTGTTGGAAGTACGTAAGTAGGATGATTTATAATCTCCTTATTTAAATGGATTGGGATGCCTCTTCGTTTAAATGAAGAAATTGTAAATCGCCGAACCATAAGTTTATAATTCCTTACTTACATAGATTGGGACACCTTTTTATGTAAATAAAGAATTATAAATGAGTGGGCTTATGTGTAGCTGACATGACATGAGTACGGGTAGAGAGATGAGAAAGTGAAAACTAAAACAAGTTAGACGTCATAAGAAGAGGCTATACATGAATAAAAATTTATAGCGGCGTTAAGGTAATGTGTGAAACCTTAATATAGACGCCTAAGTTAAGAAGATGATGGGTAGCATTCCCAAAATTTAACAAGAAGATTGCTTAAGTAATGCAAAGAAAAGATTTTGAAAGTGCCATTTAGATGGTACTTGATATAAAATTGAAGTAAGTTACCGGCTTTTGAAGTAGATAGGTGTTGGCATTGTGTAGAATGCGAAATTGATCGGTATATGACTTTTAGTCATGTTACTGCATTTGGTGATTGACGTGGAAATAGTGTTGAAGTTTGACTTATATAAAGTCAATTAGTAAATGTTTCCAGATGACAAGTCGTCATTGTTGGAAATTTTAGATAAGCTTGTGATGAGAAGTGTAGCTTATAGTGGATTATGAGTAATGATTATGTATAGTAAGTTTAGAATTTGCGAGATCATTTAGATCATTGCAAGGTAATGGCTTAGAGAGCATAAGAATAAGGTCAGGTATATGTTGTGAATTGGTTTTGGATAGTAATAGACGAGAGATTTCAGGGACGAAATCTAAATAAGGGGGTAGAATTGTTAGACCCATTTCTCGGGTACTTGTACCCCACCCTCGACGAAAATGGACCAAAGGCTTTACGTGATTGGCTAGTCAACGAATATTGCGTTGTAGTCAAACCCGATAGTCAACCTGATAGTTAACGAATGTATAACATGGATTTGGAGGTTATGATGCATAACTTAAAGGACTAAAGTTGTTAAGTTGTAAACATGTTATAAAATGTGATGTGGCCAAAATAGAAGGAATGAGACTTGACGGGCTTAATGTGCCAAAGGGCCAAACTTGTGACTAGCTAATATTATCCAGGAAATTCTAGAGATTTCCACATTATACTAGGGTGTGTTTATGGTCCGATTTAGAGAGGAGAGAAAGGGAGGGAAACCATAAGCTTATGGCTTGATGGTTCTTATGATGAAGGCTAGGTGTTCCCACCTAAGAGATAGCTTCTAATATCAATCAATTACAAGTAAGTATTTCCCTATCTTGATTCAATGAGGTTATGGTTAAGAGGAAAGTGGGATTCATCATATGATCAAGATATGATCATATGATGATCTATAATGGAAATGGGTAAGCTTAAATGGGTTATGTAAACCCTTAATTATGGTATTGATTGTCATGATGTTAGGTCTTGATAATTAAGAAGAATGATGATGATGGTTAGAGGTTGAGGATGATGGGATATTGATTTTATGCTTAGCTTTGGAAGCTAAGGTAAGTAACTTGTACTAAAACATGTGTTATATGTGTGTTATCCATATATGTGTTATGATTGTGATAAAGTTTAGTACTTGGTTTGAGTAATGGTTGAAGGTTAGGGAAGTGGTGAATAGTTATGAGCTAGTCAAACAAGTATACGACTAATTGCTAGCGAGACTTGTCGTAGCTTATGTGATAAAGGTTTATGTGGTAAATTGAATGTTATGGTTTGGAAGCAAAGTAAGTGATCATGATGCTTATGTGCTAATATGTGTATGATGTGTGTTTTATGTCGGGTTACTTACTAAGCGAAAGCTTATGGTTTAGTTGTCTAACCATTTTGTAGGTTGGCATGTTTTACGTATGGCTTGGATATATGGATTAAGAAATTGGATATGCAAGAATAAAGGTAGTATGCGTTTAGGAGCTTAGGTAGAATACCGAGCTCAAGTGTAAAGTTTGTACCCCCGTTGGTCTTTTATTGGTTGGTAAAGTGTAGCCGTGTGGCAAATTGTATGTTAAGGTTGTCCTAACGATTTGGTGGTCAACCGTTGTGTCAAAGTATGATTTATGTGTTTATAGTCAAAGTTAAAGGGGCGTTTGGATTAAGTGTAAATATACCCATTTTGGGTTGTAAACGGGTCAAGTGTATATGGAACATGTTTAGTATGTTAAAGTAATGATGTTGGTCAAGTTTGGTGGGCAAATGAATTGGTAAAGATGGTTTGTAGTGTAAATGGGTCAAAACGAGTTTTGGTGCAAAACCCGTCAACTTGTAAAGCACTATTCTGAGGGTCAAACGGTAAATGTTTTTGTATGAAAATGAGCCCAATGATATATTAAGTAAATCTGGAAGGTTTGGTGAAATATCGAGTTCGGGAGGTCGGGTTTCCAAGAACGGGACTCAAAAGTGGCTCCGGGCGGACAGTAGCCTCCATCCGATCGGATGGAGGGATTTCGATAGATTTTGGCAAACTTTGAAAAATTATATCTTTTCATCCGTAAGTTGAAAAATCAAAACGGGTCGCGCCACCCGATGTTTTGAAGGTAATTGAGTCTAGTTTCATTTAAAAATAGTCTTAATGTCTGAATATTTATGAATTTTTGTCAATGGTCAAAAGAGTAACAGAAGGTCAGTTTTAGTTCACACTTTTTGTGCGTAAAGTTTTAAATTTTGGTCAAAGCGGGCACGGGGTGTTACAGCAAGGGTCATAGACTATCTTCCGAAGTGTTTTTACACGTAACTATGACTTGTTTGTATGGGACAACTAAACTCATGGGCCTTATTTTCTGAACTTGAAACTTTATTGTAAACTCTATTTAACTTGGATGAATGTATTTAAATGGAGTATGTATTCCGTTCTTTATTACCTTGTGTTATGATTACCAAATTAGTAGCACCCCTTGACCAGAATGCTTCCGCAATACCAAATTTTGGGGGTGTTACACATTTTAGGTCAAACGGCTCAAGAACCTTGGGAAACAATGTATATGGTATATTTTTAGTTAAATGTGTATTACATGTATTTAAGTGTAAGTCTAAAGTGTTGATTTTATGTTTAATGGTGTTACGGGTCATTTTGAGAAAAAGTGTCCATGAATACCTGAAATTCAGATAACCTGTAAAATGACCAAATTACCCCTGAAACCATAAAACTTAAATAAATAACTTATAAAATTCTGAAACAATTCCAAACTTCTGAAAACGAGCTACATATCAAGTAAATTAATTTCTGGGACAACATCACATTAATTTGAATGTCCAAAAATATTAAACTCACATATACATATATATATATATATGTAATCCGAAAATTATATAATTAAAGTTAATATATTCACTAAATCATTTAAACTAGGATAAATACAAAACAAATTTAAGGAATTATACACAAAATAAAAATTTGATATTGTGATAACCTTGGGCCGAATTTCTGGACCCTATCCCCCTCCTAGTCGGTTGATAAGCATAACAACAAACCATATTATTTTGTAAAACCCTAAATAGCCGAAACCCTAAATCGACTAAACAAAAATCGACCAAACCTCCATACGACTTTTTGGACCTGATCAAGCAATTTTCTGGAGTTCTTCAAGGTGTAATCTAGCTAGAAAAAATAGAAGTTGGCTTGTGGAAGGCTTCGTTCGATCGTGGCACATTTGTTTGTTCGGTTCATTGCGTACGATAGGTAACAATTCACACGACTAATTCTTACGTTCGAAAATTAATCTAGCATTTTTCTAATGATCCTTAGGTCGAATATAACTCAGGAAAAATGATAAACATGAATCATGCAAGATTAATCATGCGTACGAAAATTAAAGGGATAAAACACACTTAATTTCCAAATATTGCTATACGATTTTTTTGGGTTGTAACCATAATTTTTACATGTTCTATGATGATAATATAAGCCTAGAAAAATAACCATGTGATTTGTAGAAGCTCAGAATAATTGATCATGAATTGTTTTAAATCGGATTATATGAAAAATAAAGAAAAATTAGGAAGAAACCCTAGAACGAATTAGGGTTAGGGTTATGTTGTTAGATCTGGTGTAATTAATGCTAATAATGATTAAATAATGATGGTTTAATGATTGGGAAAAATTAGGGTTTGGTTTTAGAATAAAAAGTGCAATCCGATTGGTTTTTAAAAGTATAAGGGTATGTTTTGCCAACTTTGAAACTTCTGGGAATATTTTTGTAATGTTATATACATCTGTAGGAATGTGGGAAAAATATAACTTGGGGGTCCTAAGTGTAAATATTGCAAGATAATGAATTAATTGTACTTATAAGGCACGAATTGAAATTAAATAAAAAAAGAGGGACTAAAAGTGTAAATTCTGGAATCTTGAAGTTATTCTGAGTAAATACTGATATTAAAAGTGTAATGTGTAATTTTGAGGATTTATGGGCTTAATATGTAATTGTTATGAAATTATGATTTAATTTATAAGTTTTGTAAACTTAAAGGACCATTTATGTAAATTCTGAATTCTGAGGGGTATAATCTGTAAATTGTGAAACTAAAAGGATTAAGATGTCATTCTGAATAAAATAAGTATTTAAGTCAGTAGTTAAAGTATTTTCATTGTGATACCTTTGAATTTAGAATAATTACAGTTTAAACCCTGAACTATGAAAATCTGTCATAATTAACCCTAAAGTTTTGTAACTTGATAAAAGATACCTTAATACCATAATAATCTTGAAATAAGGACTTAACCTAATCTGTAATGTAATATCTTGCTAAGTATGGAAATCTGTTAATTATAGAAGTTACTAAATCTGGAAAGCTACAAAAAATAGAAAGTTACTTAAAATGGAACGGTAAACTAAAAATAGTAATCTGAGTTAGAATCCTTTATAATTCCGTCTTCTACTCCTTTAGGTGTAAAGAAGGAGGAGCCCTGATTCTGTTCCGTGTTTGTCTTGCTTATTTTGCTTTGCTAATAAGGTACAGATATTCTGCCCTTTTTCAGTAAGGGTTTTCATTTCCTTTTCTTTCAGTTTTTCATTTTCCTTATTAGGATTCCCTGTACCATTGCTATGTTCCCTTCTGTTTGTGAACCTTCCGTGTGATTCCTTGGTTTTGTGAGCCTTTTATGATCTCTTTCATGTTCTGACTTGTTTTACTTCTGAATTAATGTTCTTATTATAATCCTCTTTGCTTTGAACCTTTTTCATGATTCCTTGTTGTTACGACCCCTGATATAAAAATATGTTATGCGAAAATCTTTTAATTATGACTTGGAAATGTTTTGAGAAAAATAAGTTATTTTAAAAGAATGATTATGAATGGTGATATGATACTATTTTATATGACAGTTGTTAACTTTTGTGAAAACTAGTTTTAAAGAATGTTTTTATGAAAAACCGTTTTGAAAAATTATTTTATGAAAACTATTCTGAAAGATCATTTTATTGAAAACCGTTATTAAAGGAATGCTTTCAATGAACTTTTGACAGGAATTTCTAAAATGAACTTTTGCTACAAACTTTAATTATGAACCTGTGAAATTCTCTTTCTGAATCATTTGATATAGTCCTTTTAATCTGAACTTAAACTTTGATATAAAACTTAATCTGATAAAATTTGATTTGAACCTTTGACATTTATTTCTAAACTGTTTGACATGAACCTTTTGCCATGTACCCTTAAGATATGACTTTTGATTATGTTGATAGTACATCTGACCTTTGACCTACAGTCTGATGTCCGAGCCAATCACTAGGCATGAGGGTTTCATGTCCATGTCATTGACGCACCTTTGACATGACTCTAGGGCAGGAGAGTGATGACCTGTTCCGTCCCTTATTTATTATCTGCTATGGCCATTATGATTATGATTATTGATTTGTCTGCGGGGGCGTATGGGTGCATCCTAGATTTGACCTGTTATCTGTTTATGTTATATGTTTACTGTTATTATATCTGGTGACTGATGGTGTGTGCGATACACGTCTTTCACATTGTCTGAGAGCTGATCACTCTACACAGGTTTGTTTTATTATATTGGTATGCTATGGTATTATCTGTTATCTGGGCTCGTGACAGATTTCTGTTTTTCCCTTATTCTATAACTTTATTGTTTCCTTTTCCTTATTTCTTTTCTTTTGTCCTTATTCCGTTCCTTATTCCTTTCGCTTTGATTTGTATCGGCATGATCTGTATTCTTGATTTTATTTGTACTACTCTCTATTACTGCTTTTGTTATCGTTATATCTGTTCACTGAGCTCTCGTAGCTCAGCCGCATTTCTTTTCCTGCGGCAGGTTTTAGTAGGAAAGCTGGGAATGAGTGGAGAGTGTACCTTGGACTTAGAAGATTGGATAGCTATTCTGGATTAGAGTTGACTAGAAGATAATATATTTAGAATTAGTGTTTTTGGAAGTTCTCATTTGTAACCTTGTAGATTCAGTATTTCATTTGTAATCCTTTGAGATTTTTGTATTACTGAAGATGTATGCTTTGTTTTGATCTGATGTGAATCCATTATTGTGATATCTTTACCCTTGTCGGGTTGGGGTGTTACAATTTATGGTATCAGAGACAGGCTGCGACTCGTAATACATTTACCCTTGACCTGTGAAGTCTGGACCACTAAGTTTCCACTGTAGGCGCTCGTAGGACAACCTTTGAGATTTTGCTTTAGGATTTCCCTATAGGAACTTAAGTTCTAACCAGTGAGGAATGGGTAGACTAAGGCATTTGCTCAAGTATCCTTGCTTCCGCATCACTCTGATTCGTGCCTTGCTTTTGGTTAAAGACTATTGAAATCACATTTGGAAAATTAGTGCTTATGCCTTGCACCACCTAAGAATTTGAAACCTAAATAAAACCTGAAGCATTGAAATTGCATAGTAATTGTTTGACACTATTTGATCCTTGCCTTCAAATTCCGACTCCAACCTCAGAACCTTTTGTTAATCATTCTAATGCCTCTTCGGGCATTCTGAG
This sequence comes from Artemisia tridentata subsp. tridentata, assembly GCA_021014915.2. Taxonomy (NCBI): domain Eukaryota; kingdom Viridiplantae; phylum Streptophyta; class Magnoliopsida; order Asterales; family Asteraceae; genus Artemisia; species Artemisia tridentata. Next base: position 331,728,084 of record CP139509.1, read on the forward strand.
AATCCTTATGGCGACGATATACTTAGTACATGCTGTTCTATAAATCTTTTGACACTATTTGATTTCGTCTTAACCATCCCTGTTCCCATGAGAAGTTTTGTGGTGTTTAACCACGAGTGTAAAATATTTTCCTTCTCATTCTGAACGATAAGATTCTTCCTTGTTGATCCGTCTTTCTTTGATAGTAACCTTGATTTTATTCTTATAAGGAGTGATGAACTGATAATTTAATACTGACGACTATCCTCCTATGTCTCACCTTTGGCGTTTGAAACAATTTTTGGAACCCTTGCCATGATTACCGATTGTTAAACTTTTGCTGCCATTACCTGATTTTGACCTTCACTTCCGATCTGATTGATAAACAGTTTGATATTTTCTCCGATCATTTCGAAGGTCATTTAACCCTAATGTGTTTGACCCATTCTCTAAATTCTGTAACCGTGCTGGATATAAATGTATCACCTGATACTATTCTGTCTTGCAAATCCATTACTACTCCTATTAGAACTCTAGTGATTATTAACCTTGGGTATATAAGTTTATTCCCTCCCTTGAATGATGAATCTTATTTGCCAATCAGTTTTCTTTTGGAAGGATTTGATGCAAATACCATCTCTGTATGGAATTGTTAACTAAGCATGATGATGCTGATAACTGATATTTCATACGCCTCACTTTGACAGTATACGATGTTCGTATTGCCGATGATTCGCAACCTACCTGCCACTTGTGCTAAATAGCTAAATAAGATTCCAACACCTTGAATTGTTCGCCTATATATCTCCACACTATACTGAACCATGTACTTGACTCTGACATATGGACTATCCGTCTGGTTTAATAACCATATTCGTTCTGCGGATCTATTTACTATTGATATACTTGATTTTGGAGATCTTTTGGTTATTGATTGGCTGGCTCTTCATGAAAGCTACCATAAGACTACCGTATTTGAAATGTGATCCTTAACAATCTGCTCCACCCTACTTTTGTTATGATAACCTTTAACCGCTCAAATCTGTTAAGCTTAAAACTGCTAATACTTACCCTGATCTCATCTGATCGTCAAATTCTCCTGACACCTATTAGTATCCACCATTAGAAGTTTTAGCATTGGAAGTTTTGTTGTACAAATTTTCTGGTGCTTTCTGATGAAACTTTTGGGTATCTCTCCTGATTGAGAAGTAGAATTGACTTTGAACCGATATCAGCTGACGAACCATGATACTGTTGAAGTTGAGAGATTGAAGAAGCTGATGTAATATGTTTTTGTCCACCTCAGTGTTCCCTTTGAATACCCTATTAATTTATGAAGAAGAAGGAGAAAATTTTGCGTCTGCATATCAACTATCGTAAACCTAACCGTAATTCTAACCGTAATCACTTTTCACTTCCGCGTATCAATGATTAAATTATTCTATCTTTGTAAATTCTGTATCAGACAACCTCATTTAATGTTTGAAGGACTGAAGAAGCAACCACAAGAACTCCTAAGATAGGAGATGACTAACTGAGAGCAACTTCCGTAAAGTATTTCAGTTTTATTCGTAAAGATTGGTGATGTAAATTAGATATGAAGTTTTCCCTGAAACGATTCATGAAAACTGTTTTCGTACTCATTGTGACCATCATGAGTTTTAAATAATTCCAATTGTATTGGCTAATACGAATCATGTTTTCACAAGTATTTGGACAATTGTCATAGTATGACAGCATGTTTTTGCTCTGAGACGAACGAGGAACATGTAGACCATCTTCGTATTAAATGGAATGACCTTTGTTCTGGAAGAATAGATTTGATTGGCGTTCAGAGATTGTAGCAGACACCACTACCAGGCATCCGGTGACGACAGCAGTCTGAGTTGACGAATTCCGAACTGTGCTAGTAGACCTGTCCAAGACTCGCAGTCTTGCTTCTCTATTCATTTTAGTTGTACTAAGATGAATTAAGAGCAGAAGCAGACTTGAGAATGGAAATCGAGATCATGATTTTGAATGGAAGAAAATTCTGAAGTGAACGTTTGCGTTTGGAAGAATTAATTATGTGATGGATGAAGCTATGGATGACGTAATTCAGTTCCTCTTGACCTATTTAAATTTATGTTACCTGATGATGAAATCATTTGAATGATTTAGGTTCCCTATTAGTAATTCCGCTCTGTGTTCATTCTGCGTATGTTGGACGATGGTTTTGTTATGTGAAATTGGACGAATGAAGGATGGTCTGATGCTTTTAACGATGTACCAGATTCTGATAGACATTCTGGGAATTCCGTTAACTCCTTCGAGTGATTCGTTCTCCTCTTAGTTAGGGTATTTAATTTTGATGACCTCTGAGACCATAGAAAGACTAGGTGGATTAAGATAAGTTGTCCTGTTCATGACTTGAAATAAAGTATGACCATCGTGGGGGCATATTTATATGATACCAGTATTATGACGTCTGGCCAACGTGATAATACTTACATCATATAACGTGCACTTAGGGTGGGCATCAGATATTTCGAGAAGTGCCTTAGAGCTTTAGAAATTCTGATAACTGTTTGAGATCATCTGCGTTAGTGAGACTTTAAGTTCATTCTACCTTTACGCGTAATCTGCTTTCACCGTTATGCGAATTGATACGTCTGGATTCTCGTCATGCATTTTACTGACCTCTGGACTCCCGATAAAAATCTTAGGTTCTGTTATAGAACTTCTACCAATTGATGTTATCGATAACCTATTCCTGTACATTCTAATCTGATTTGTCAAATCAAATTTTGTGGATGGCTTATCCGTAAAAATCCTGTGTAATTCTTACGTCTCTTCCGAGAGAATCCGATTATTATCTATTAGGTCTGGTATGTCTTTGTTTAGTTCCGTTCTATTTTCTTTTTGCTTCCTGCAAATTTCGAGGACGAAATTTTTTTGTTAGTGGGGAAGAAGTTGTAATACCTGAAATTCAGATAACCTGTAAAATGACCAAATTACCCCTGAAACCATAAAACCTAAATAAATAACTTATAAAATTCTGAAACAATTCCAAACTTCTGAAAACGAGCTACATATCAAGTAAATTAATTTCTGGGACAACATCACATTAATTTGAATGTCCAAAAATATTAAACTCACATATACATATATATATGTAATCCGAAAATTATATAATTAAAGTTAATATATTTACTAAATCATTTAAACTAGGATAAATACAAAACTAATTTAAGGAATTATACACAAAATAAAATTGTGATATTGTGATAACCTTGGGCCGAATTTCTGGACCCTATCCCCCTCCTAGTCGGTTTGATAAGCATAACAACAAACCATATTATTTTGTAAAACCCTAAATGGCCGAAACCCTAAATCGACTAAACAAAAATCGACCAAACCTCCATACGACTTTCTGGACCTGATCAAGCAATTTTCTGGAGTTCTTCAAGGTGTAATCTAGCTAGGAAAAATAAGAGTTGGCTTGTGGAAGGCTTCGTTCGATCGTGGCACATTTGTTTGTTCGGTTCATTGCGTACGATAGGTAACAATTCACACGACTAATTCTTACGTTCTAAAATTAATCTAGCATTTTTCTAATGATCCTTAGGTCGAATATAACTCAGGAAAAATGATAAACATGAATCATGCAAGATTAATCATGCGTACGAAAATTAAAGGGATAAAACACACTTAATTTCCAAATATTGCTATACGATTTTTTTGGGTTGTAAACATAATTTTTACATGTTCTATGATGATAATATAAGCCTAGAAAAATAACCATGTGATTTGTAGGAGCTAAGAATAATTGATCATGAATTGTTTTAAATCGGATTATATGAAAAATAAAGAAAAATTAGGAAGAAACCCTAGAACGAATTAGGGTTAGGGTTATGTTGTTAGATCTGGTGTAATTAATGCTAATAATGATTAAATAATGATGGTTTAATGATTGGGACAAATTAGGGTTTGGTTTTAGAATAAAAAGTGCAATCCGATTGGTTTTTAAAAGTATAAGGGTATGTTTTGCCAACTTTGAAACTTCTGGGAATATTTTTGTAATATTATATAAGTCAGTAGGAATGTGGAAAAAATATAACTTGAGGGTCCTAAGTGTAAATATTGCAAGATAATGAATTAATTGTACTTATAAGGCACGAATTGAAATTAAATAAAAAAAGAGGGACTAAAAGTGTAAATTCTGAAATCTTGAAGTTATTCTGAGTAAATACTGATATTAAAAGTGTAATGTGTAATTTTGAGGATTTATGGGCTTAATATGTAATTGTTATGAAATTATGATTTAATATATAAGTTTTGTAAACTTAAAGGACCAATTATGTAAATTCTGAATTCTGAGGGGTATAATCTGTAAATTGTGAAACTAAAAGGATTAAGATGTCATTCTGAATAAAATAAGTATTTAAGTCAGTAGTTAAAGTATTTTCATTGTGATACCTTTGAATTTAGAATAATTACAGTTTAAACCCTGAACTATGAAAATCTGTCACAATTAACCCTAAAGTTTTGTAACTTGATAAAAGATACCTTAATACCATAATATTCTTTAAATAAGGACTTAACCTAATCTGTAATGTAATATCTTGCTAAGTATGGAAATCTGTTAATTATAGAAGTTACTAAATCTGGAAAGCTACAAAAAAAAATAGAAAGTTACTTAAAATGGAACGGTAAACTAAAAATAGTAATCTGAGTTAGAATCCTTTATAATTCCGTCTTCTACTCCTTTAGGTGTAAAGAAGGAGGAGCCCTGATTCTGTTCCGTGTTTGTCTTGCTTATTTTGCTTTGCTAATAAGGTACAGATATTCTGCCCTTTTTCAGTAAGGGTTTTCATTCCCTTTTCTTTCAGTTTTTCATTTTCCTTATTAGGATTCCCTGTACCATTGCTATGTTCCCTTCTGTTTGTGAACCTTCCATGTGATTCCTTTGTTTTGTGAGCCTTTTATGATCTCTTTCATGTTCTGACTTGTTTTACTTCTGAATTGATGTTCTTATTATAATCCTATTTGCTTTGAACCTTTTTCATGATTCCTTGTTGTTACGACCCCTGATATAAAAATCTGTTATGCGAAAATCTTTTAATTATGACTTGGAAATGTTTTGAGAAAAATAAGTTATTTTAAAAGAATGATTATGAATGGTGATATGATACTATTTTATATGACAGTTGTTAACTTTTGTGAAAACTAGTTTTAAAGAATGTTTTTATGAAAAACCGTTTTGAAAGATTATTTTATGAAAACTATTCTGAAAGATCATTTTATTGAAAACCGTTATTAAAGGAATGCTTTCAATGAACTTTTGACAGGAATTTCTAAAATGAACTTTTGCTACAAACTTTAATTATGAACCTGTGAAATTCTCTTTCTGAATCATTTGATATAGTCCTTTTAATCTGAACTTAAACTTTGGTATAAAACTTAATCTGATAAAATTTGATTTGAACCTTTGACATTTATTTCTAAACTGTTTGACATGAACCTTTTTCCATGTACCCTTAAGATATGACTTTTGATTATGTTGATAGTACATCTGACCTTTGACCTACAGTCTGATGTCCGAGCCAATCACTAGGCATGAAGGTTTCATGTCCATGTCATTGACGCACCTTTGACATGACTCTAGGGCAGGAGAGTGATGACCTGTTCCGTCCCTTATTTATTATCTGCTATGGCCATTATGATTATGATTATTGATTTGTCTGCGGGGGCGTATGGGTGCATCCTAGATTTGACATGTTATCTGTTTATGTTATATGTTTACTGTTATTATATCTGGTGACTGATGGTGTGTGCGATACACGTCTTTCACATTGTCTGGGAGCTGATCACTCTACACAGGTTTGTTTTATTATATTGGTATGCTATGGTATTATCTGTTATCTGGGCTCGTGACAGATTTCTGTTTTTCCCTTATTCTATAACTTTATTGTTTCCTTTTCCTTATTTCTTTTCTTTTGTCCTTGTTCCGTTCCTTATTCCTTTCGCTTTGATTTGTATCGGTATGATCTGTATTCTTGATTTTATTTGTACTACTCTCTATTACTGCTTTTGTTATCGTTATATCTGTTCACTGAGCTCTCGTAGCTCAGCCGCATTTCTTTTCCTGCGGCACGGCAGGTTTTAGTAGGAAAGCTGGGAATGAGTGAAGAGTGTACCTTGGACTTAAAAGATTGGATAGCTATTCTGGATTAGAGTTGACTAGAAGATAATATATTTAGAATTAGTGTTTTTGGAAGTTCTCATTTGTAACCTTGTAGATTCAGTATTTCATTTGTAATCCTTTGAGATTTTAGTATTACTGAAGATGTATGCTTTGTTTTGATCTGATGTGAATCCATTATTGTGATATCTTTACCCTTGTCGGGTTGGGGTGTTAGGGGTCATTTTGAGAAAAAGTGTCCATGAAGGTCCTTGAAGGTGAAAAGTGCCCATGAAGGTCCTTGAAGGGTATAAGTGCCCATGAAGGGTAAAAGTGCCAATGAAGGTCCTTGAAGGGTATAAGTGCCCATGAAGGTCCTTGAAGGGTATAAGTGCCCAGGAAGGTCCCTTGTGCACAAAAAGGATTTGTTTTTCAGTTTTTGTCCGTTTTATTTATTTTGTATAAAATCAACCGTAGGTCATCACGGGTCGGGCCACCCGGCATTTCGAACGTAATTGAGTCTAGTTTCATTTAAAAATAGCCTCAAGGTCTGAATGTTTATAGATTTTTGTTAATGGTCAAAAGAGTAACAGAATGTTTGTTAAAGTTAGGTCGTTTCCGCGTAAAAGTTCAAATTTCAATGAATTTAAGTCGTGTCGTTCACGAGGTGTTACACTTTGTATTGCTGCTCCGTAGACAGGGGAGACTTTGTATTGCTCAGAAGGAGGCTTTGTATTGCTGCTCCGTAGACAGGGGAGACTTTAGGTCACTCAACCGACATGGAGAGAGTTATTGTCAGGGCGCGTACGACACATGATATGTTCAGTACAAGTCATAAGTTCATAATTAAGTTCAGGAGTTCAAGTCGAGTTAAAGGGTTCAAAATCAAGTCAAACAAGTTTAAAATAAGTCAAAGGGTTCAAAATCAAGTCACACAAGTTCAAAATATATATCGTACAGTTCAAAACAAAGTTGAAAGAGTTCAAATAATAATGTTCATAAAATATAAATCAATTTAGTTTAAGTATGATTTACTTACGAGCATAAATAGTGAAACAAAAGTTATTTAAGTTCATATAAGTGTAAACATTATAGTTTAAGTATAGTTCATGCATTCCACCCCAAAATGATTAAAATAGTTTAAAAAAAAAGGGTTCGTGAATACTCACCTCAAGAAATAAGTAATACGATACGAGAAAGTATGCAAGGAAATCGAGGCGCGTTAACTCTAACCGCAACCTAAAGTATTAATATGTCTTAATTCGTATAATAATGTCGTGTACGCATTTATAAAATATTATATCAGCCAAACATGTTTGTATAAAGATTTAGTTGGTAAAATATGGTTTCGTCAATGTTGGCTATCAATAGTCGTAATATATAGTTTTATCGAATAAACAAGTATATTTCGTCTGAAGCTTCTGCAAGCCATAACGTACTCGTTATAAACCTGTTTTTATCCGTTCAAGCGACCAAGTTTTCGTTATAAAGTCTATTTTCTATTGTTCTTGTCAAATCTTTTAAAAATAAAACTCATTTTTCTGTATAAACAAAATTTGGACAGCCCCTATATATATTTTCCAAAGGAAAATGATTGAGATGACTAATTCATGTGACTAATTTTATGTCTAATCTATTCATTTTATAACACATGTATTCCACTTATTATTACTCCTCTTATTTACTATTGATTTAGCCATGTGTTCAAAGATCCTTGTTAGGCATAAAATTAGTCACATGAATTAGTCATGTCAATCACTACTCTTTTCCAAAAACACAATTTCAACACTTCCAAATAATCAAATCACCTTAAAATCAACCCCAAAAACTATCCTAACTAGAGATGAGCAGCGGCACCGGAAAAACGGTACGGTACCGGCATGTACCGGTACCAGTTTTTTATACTCGGTACGGTACCGGTACTACGAAAATGGTGTAAAAAAACGGTACCACATAAATTCGGTGGGGATCATAATGGGAATTCCCGAGTTCGGTACCGGAATACAAAGATTGGCTTTTTGAAATAAACCCATGATCCAAACATTTTTATTCAGATTCTCGTTAAGAACGTCACAAAAGTAACTAATGGCTAGTTGTACGTATTAAAGAGCTGGTATTCATTGCCTGCTTCTGTCGAAACCTCATATTCTGCTGCGATTTTCAATTCATGTAGTAAGTAATTATGATGTCATGTGTTTATAAATATGAAATCATGTAAAAAATGGGATGCCAAAAGCAAAAACTATACACTGAACTCTAATAATCTAAATTTATCAGTATCACATGGTTTGTATTAAATTTTCTGTTGTGAAACAAAACCAATTTTCTGAGTCGTACAAATGCAATTTCTTTTGTACTAACAAGTGCTCACACGCACTTATGATTGCTCGGATTTTGATTCATAATTTTTTGTTGGCAAGTCACAAACAAGCCATTGAACATGAACTTCCATATGCAATTAACACACTCGTTTGGTCCATTCTCCTTTCAAACTTGAAGAAATAATTAATAAATGTGTAGAAATAAATATAAATCATTATTAAGTACTTTGTGACTTTAATTTTCATAAATCAAACAAAAATAATATGGAACTTGTATATACTCATTTTCATCAAGAAAATTACTTTGTTAATTATATATTTACTTGTTTTCATCATAAAAATTCACAAACATGTATATAGGTGATATATATGAAATAAAATAAGTTTAAATAAATATTTAAACTTAGTAAATGCATAAATAAGCATATGAAGTGTATAAAATACATAAGTAAAATTACAAAAATAATTTTTAATCTTACTTGAATATAATGGATTTGTGATAGGAGCTACAACAATATAACCCGAATTAGTTCTCCAAAACCTTTGTTTATTAATTATTATACCTGAATGGAGGTGAGATCATTGCAGAACCTAATTTCTTTAAAGAACAAAAGAGCCAATCATGACCTTTCATTCCGATTTCATCTAACGCACCTGATTAATCTATAAAATCACAAAGGAAGGGCAGAAATGTAAATATATAAACCCACTTTCCACCATTTTTTTTTAAAATAACATATCTTGCAAACGGTAAATCTTCAAACTATGAAAAATACACCATCGCGATGAGAATTAAATTATCTTTCTATAGATATGCTATTTTATATACTTTCGACGAATTTTTTTTTCAAAATTTTCGCCAAGAAAAATCACACGTGATTTGTAAAAATCACTTGTGATTTGTTATTTTTTCGGATTCGTAGAATTTTTGCCCAAAAATCAATTGTGAATCTTTTCTTTTTTTATTTATAAAATCATTTATGACTTTTTATTTTCACAAGTCACGTGTGTTTTTTAAAGTAATAAATAACATGTGACTTTTCAAATCACATATGATTCCGTTTTAATACACATGTGTTTCATACATTTTGAAAGACATGCTTCTTAAATTTCATACTTTTTTTAATACTTGGTTTTTTCATTTTTCTTTTGAACTTCTGCGAAAGTGTTATATGGATTTTAAAATTTTACTTGAATACTTTTTTTTTGATGTTCTAGCAGATTTGGTATTACACTCAATAAAATCGCATGTGATATTGTTAGGAATATAAATATTCATATGAAGGCTCGGTCACCCCGAGCATCTAATTAGCATTTATATAGCTCGTAGGCTTATTTATATAAGCTTAGTATTATTAGTATTAGTATTAATAGTATTAGTCGTATCTATATTTGTGGAGTGGGTCGGGGCTTTCCCCACTGTCAGCTCACTTCACAGCCCACTAGGGGCACTATTATTAGGAAGTATAAATACCCCTTCCCACACTTGGGAAGGGTTGGAACTCTTGTAACCTTTCACATAGTAATCTAACTTTCCAGGTTTTTCTCTCAACAAGGTTCCCTCTCTCTCTCTAGTTCTTCTCACTAAAACTCTTACCATGGAATTGATCTTCCACAATCCAAGACCACCTGAAACCCACAATAATCAACATGTTTCGATCCTACAATTGGTATCAAGAGCCATGGTTTCATCTTGGTCAGATCTGTGGTCAATGGCTGTATATTCGGTTGGTTTCTTTCAACTTGGTCAGATCAGATCTGTGGTCAATGACTTGATTTTAAAGGTTGCTATAATTATTTTTGTTTGGTCATTCGGTCAAAGGTTTGATACTGTTGGTGCGTCCTTATTCGGTCAAAGGATTTTTGATTTGGTCAAAGTTAATTGGATCTTATTTTCATTTTTCTGGTCGCATAGTACTTCTTTGCTACAAAATGTGGTGTGTATTTGGGCCTAAATCTTGCAACAAAGTTAATATTTGCAACAGCCTTGAACATATTGTGGCTCATATATATTCTTGGTTATACGTTGTTTGTTTGGTTCGATAAGTGGTTCGAACAAAGTTTCAAGTATGTCACTAGATGTCCAATTGGGTAGTGTTTATATTTTGCGTTTGAAATGGTCGTTGTTGGTTGGTATAATCTCGGTTTATGAAGTTGGGTGTACTAAGTCTTCAAGAACGATTGCTACTCACTTTTGGCTAGTACTCTTTGGCCTCTAAAGTTTTTTTTGCAAAAGTGCGGTTTTTCTTGTTGATGTGCTTGTTGCTGCTTGTGTAAAATGATGGTGTTCTTGGAGGCGGTTTGTGTCAAAGAATGGTGTTCATTGTATGCGGTTTGTGTCATCTTGGTAGTGATGTTTGGACTGTAACCAAAAATGGATAATGGGGACAAAATGGGTGATAGTGACAGCTTTGACTGGTCAAAGACGCGGTTTGTCTATTGGCTCACAGACTCGGTTTGTCTGTTTAACCCTGGACTCGGTTTGTCCATACAGTCACGAACTCGGTTTGTCCATACTATCATGAACTCGGTTTGTCCATTTACTCACGAACTCGGTTTGTCTACCATTTCATCGATGCGGTTTGTCACTCGGTCAAATGTTCAAACGGTTAACTCGGTTTGTCTACCATATAAAGCAACAATTGAATTGACGTTAACGAGTTATCAAATAACAAAATGAAAGAAGAAAATGAAGCAAATTAACAACAAACACGCTGACCACAAACCATACATCAAACAGACTCATTGACCTCAGTGTTATAACATCATCAGTCCAAGATTCACAAGATAAAAATGAAATGAAAAACAGATCAAAGAGAAGTGATCACAGCCTCGACAAAAGTCCATACACAACATTAACTCCTAAAACTTGACACAACGAACCCTCATATTCATAACAACTAATATCAAGATTCTGTAAAAACATTTAATCCTCTGATCTCAGAAGCCTTCGTAGCAATCAATACATCATCAAACCTTTGAAGGTCGACCAAACGATTGACATATTCATCATAGATCATCTGATTCAAAGCTAGACTCGAATACATATTTCACGATCTCTGCTTCTCTTCTCGTGTGTTACATGAGTATGTATGACTTCGAAAGCCTACAAACACACGAAAAGATATACCGTCATCAATCGTTATTGAAGCATTTTTTATTTTATTTTTTCTATCCGAAACTTAAAGAATATGAGTAATAACATGCTTGCTATTCCTCTATATCCTTGGTTCGTTCAAATGATACACAAAACAAATAAACCTTACCCGAGACCCAAAGAGAGATCTTGAAGCCAAACCGTATAACTTCTTGTATCGATTTGTTATGGTGGTGTTTATAATATGGGTTCTTATTGTCGACTGTACAAGAAACGAAGATGGGGAAGGATGATTTCTTTTGAGAATTGTTAGGTTGCTGTGTTTGTTTCAAATCAAAGACAGGGAGGCGGATTAGTTGGTAATGAATATGGAGATTAGGGTTTGCCTGATTTGGGATTAGGGTGTTTTTTATACACAATTGATTAGGGTTAAATTGGTGTTGTATGGGCTTGATGTTGAACTCTCACTGGGCCGAGAATGAGGATGATACTTTTATTGGACCGGCCACTTGATTGGGCCTTGACTCTTGTGGTACTTTAATTACAGGCTGGAACATTGAGTGACCTTAATTGATTGATATCTTAAACGCAATGAACTGGGTTTATAGATTTTGTTGGGCCCAAGGTATACCGATTGGCTTATATGGATCAAGAAGTGTTATTTGGGCCGGAGTGTTAAAACCGATCATCTGGGCTATACTGATTGTTGGTTGCTGTGTACTTATTGCTATATCAGTATATCCAATCATGGTCTGGACTAGATGGTATCTTGGTTGTTATTTTCACGCGGATATACTTTTGGGTTTATGAATGTCATCGGGATTACAGAGGTGGGGATTTGTCAGCATTGTTCTATTAGTGCCTACGACTTGAGTGAGCCTGCAATTTGATGTTTACGATTTGAGTTACAGTTGACAAATTGCAATATGATTAATTGTGATGTGTCAAGTTGTGTGTTTGACTTATTGCAACTTGACGGATTGCTATTTGACCAGTTACGATATGACGTTGCGAGTTAACACTTGCGATTTGACTTATTGTGACTTAGTTGATTGCAATCTGACTTGTTGCAATTTGACAATCTGTGACTCGACTTGTTGCGATTTGACCAAGTAGTGATTTGACTCCTGTGACTTGAATTTCGAAGATTAATGTTGCACTTCACTCTAGGCTATTCCTGTTGGGTTCACGGTTTCTCTTGTAGATTTTAGAAAATCCCGCGAAAGATTCGATTTCTCGGTTTAAATCTCAAGAGCTGTAAAATCCCGTGAAATTAATATTGGACAAGTAGGCTAGACTTGGATGTAGACATAATGAAACTTACGGGGTTTGACTGCTTTTTCGGGAAAAGTTTGTGCTTCAAGATCAGCAGGAATTGGGAAATTATGGTAACTTGGTTGGTTTGTTGATTCACGGGTTGGTGTACTTAGTGTCACAAACATCTCGGGGTGGATGGATGCACGATGTTTGATGACCCTTGCTCGAGCGTATTTAAGGTGATTAGACTTGGATTTTCAAGAAGTGGATATATACAATAAAGGATGGAAGGTTGGGTATATATCACTACCTATATTTAAAGGAGTTACATTGTTGTGCTCAATATAGGTTCTAAATCACAAATTTGGATGATTAGACTTGGATCTTCAAGAAATGGATATATACAATAAAGGATGGAAGGTTGGGTATATATCACTACCTATATTTAAAGGAGTTACGTTGTTGTGCTCAATATAGGTTCTACATCACAAATTAAGTGCAAGTATAAGTCGCGAACTTGTCCTTTATCAAGCTTCATTAAGTGATTGTTGTTTCTCAAGCTTCTAATGGGATTGTAGCACAAGATCTTCTCAAGAGGTGGTCAGACTTAAAGTCAAGAGGTGATTTGCTTAGAGACGTGTTTTAACCTTTTACTCAATTTAAAGTTATACGCATTTCATTAAGCGGTGTTGGCATATTACGAGCTTAAGTGAATTATTAATCTGCTAAACCATTGATGAGGAGGAAAGCAAGGGGTTACTACAAGAGAGTCTTAATCACCATCTTCGTTGCAGTAGTTTCATTTGTCTCTTTCCATGTCTTGTGCCTGTCAAATTCACAAACATCACGGACTCTCAGCTTTGGCAAAAAGGTCATTTCATGTCCTTTTTGAGGGGGAGAATTATCGCAAGTTTCCTAGAAGTTCCGTCTCCAGCGATGTGAATTTTAGCGGTTCCGGTTACAGCGGGTCAGATCGTATCGGTTCAGTCTCCAGCGGTTTGAATCTTAGCAGTTTCGGTTACAGCGGGTCAGATCATAGCGATTTAGGATTCAGTGGTTCAGTCTACAGCAGTTTGAAGCTTACTGTTGTGCAGTTAGTTCTTGAATTTATTTCTCAGATAAATCTCAAGAACTGTAAAATCCTGTATACAGTACGACAACTATTCCACATCCAAGTAGCTGGATCAGACAGCTTTGTTTGATAGGACTGACTATGAGTCATGGGCACTTCTAAGAATTAGCGCATGTTTCTTCTCTTTTTGGCTAGTCAACAGCACAAGATGATCACGAAGTTAATCAGGTATTCTTTATTTGTGATTGAAGTTGAATTTCACGAAGGCGTCTACTTATTTTATCTTGAATTCGGGGTTGGTTGGATGCATGACCTTCAATGATAACTTGCTCGTGCTTAAAAATTTAAGTTGAAGACTTGGGTTATCTAGTTACCAACAGTCGGGGTAACTATCACTAAAGAGTTATTGGAGTACTCAGTGTCACACGTCAATGACGATGTCGATAATCGCAAGAGGTGTTAATGTCTCATACTTTGGTTGGGTATTGAGCACTTAGAGATTTGCTTGGAGCATTAATTCTCTACACCGTTCTTCCAACATTAGTGCAAGCTTAAGTAACAAATTTGGGAACTTCTACTTCAGTTTTCAGTATTGGTATATCGGGTTTTTCTTCATCGAGTGGTCACTAATCTGTGTACGAGGTTGGTTAGTTGGACAAAGGTGTAAAAAGTTGTGATGTGATCTGTAATTCTTCACAAGATATTCTTTACCCAAACTGATGTTCACCAAAAATCAAAATCTGACATGCCACATTCAATCTATTACTGCCTCACGGTTTCTTATTGGTTTTGTAAAATCCCGCGAAAGAACTTATTTCTCGGTTTAAATCATAGATTTGTAAAATCCCGTGACAATGGACTATGCGCTCTTAACCATGATCGGGTTAAAACCATTATCAATGTTCAGTTAATGCATCATGAAGGACTTGATCGGGGCATTTTAACGACCACAAGGTGACTACGGCGTGAATTCATTATTATTTATTTGAGGCTGAAGTGAAATTTCATGGGTGCGTGTACTTAGTATCTGAAGATATCGGGAGGTTGGATGAAGATTCTTCGAGATCCTTGTTCGCGCTTTCATCATTTACAATGACGAGGACTTGGATATCTAGTTATTTCTTCTTTCTCTCTATTGCAAAATAACTATCACTTTAAGGAGTCACGTTGTAGTGCTCAGTGTCACACGAAGTTGTGGATATCCAAGAGGTGATGTACGTCTTATACTTGATGGTTGGTTGGTTGAAGAGTATAGAGTACTTAGGGATTCGATGTTGCACGATGTCTCTACACCGCTCTTTGTCACGCATTAGTACAAGTTTAAGTCACAAGTTCGGGTTATTTTACTTCAGTATCAAGTTCATCATATTGGGTTTTTCTCCAATCAGTGGTCACGACATCAAGCCGACAGAATGATAATGGGGTTGGTAACGAGTTAGATGAGAGAAGAAGTAAAGAGAGAGAAATGACGTCTGTACACATCAGTGCAGGCCTCGTTCTTCATCAGTATGACGTCTGTACACTTCAGTGCAGGCCTCGCTCTTCATCATAATGACGTCTGTACAAGTCAGTGCAGGCCTCGCTCTTCAACATTATGACGTCTGAATACATCAGTTCAGGCCTCGTTCTTCAAAGAAAAGAAAAGTGTACGCTTGAGTGCACTTTATCTTCAAAAGAAGAGGAATCTTCTTATTTATGGCCATTCTCATCAACAAGATTCATGCTCTTTCCGTACTTATTCAGTCTTCAAGTGGATCGGCGCATATTGGAGTATATTTTTATTCACGTATTCAACCAAAAATTGCAGTTGACAGGCATATGCAATTTTTGAGGGGGGGAAAGGGTGAATAAACAACATGTTAGTCTTCAAGAACCGTCAAATGGAGCTACTTACCGTTGATGGTATTCATATTCACTAGTTCAATCATCAAAAAATTGCAGTTGGAAGGCATATGCAATTTTTGAGGGGGGGAAAAGGTGAATATTTATCTACATGTTGGTTGATGATTGAGATTTGGTCATACGACTCCTGAATATGTCAGTTCAGGAGTCGTGCAAACCATGTTTCTCCAACACTACTTCTTTCGTCTATCAAGGTGTTGAAGAACATGGTCATGGAATGCTAATCTACATCGTCTCACGGGCTGGTACAATCAACAACAATGGGTTTCTAGTCAATGCTTCATGTACACTTCATTAGGCTACATGTACACATCATGATGATGATTCCGATTAATCGTAACCATCATGGGGGAGAGAAATGTGTACACCAAGGACGCACAACAGGTTCACGTGATCGGGCTTAATCATATATTCCGGTGTTGAGAACCGCAGAGATGATCAGTGGTTCAACTTGTTACCTTGGTATTTACGTTTCACTGTTACGTCATGGGCTGATTAATCGTAACCATCAGGGGAGAGAGAATGTGTACATCAAGGACGCACAACAGGTTCACGTGATCAGGGCTTAATATCCAAGGATGGATACATTCTATAGATGATCAGTGGTTCAACTTGTTACTTTGGTGTTATACGTATGACTGAAGAAGGTCAAGTCGTCAGTCTATTCTACGTTCTCTGTTGGGAGTTATCATCTTATGTGTATGCTGCGGGCTGATGGGTTACATGTAAGGTTACTGGAAGGAATTGGGTGAGATAAAGATGATTGGTATTCTGTTCCTCCACATTGGGCAATCTTGAAGAAGGTCGAGTCTTCAGTCTTCTCTACATTCAAAAATGTTGAGCTCTTTTCTTACAACTTGATATTTAACTTAATCCCATGACAGTTCTTGTTTGATGAGTTGTGGAGTTAAGTTAGGTTCAAGTTGATATGTAGTTTAAGGTTAGGTCCAACTTGATTTTAACCTAATCTCATGACAGTTCTTGTTTGATGAGTTGTGAGGTTAAGCTGAAATCAAGTTGTTTCTGGGCTTAAATTTGTGGTTTAACTTAACCTCATGACAGTTCTTGTTTGATGAGTTGTGAGGTTAAGCTAGATTTCAGTTGAGGCTCAACTTAAACTACCGAAAAGTTGCCTAAGGTTTTTGACGGAGTCACTCTAGGACGGGAGTGTTAGAAGATTAAAGACGGCATGCATTAGGTTATCAAAAGACTTCTTCATATTTCGGGCGTTCATCCAAAGTCTTCTTCCTATTATGGGTGTTCATCAGAAAGGTTGTCAGATTGGGGGAGAGCACTAATTAGGGGAGAGTGAAAAGCCAGAATCATTCCCTGATTGAAAGTGCTCACATTGCTCTTCAGCAAGTCAAGTGATGAATGCAGTGAAGATTCAGAATGCTGAGGAGTAATGGTTTCTGGTTTGTATCCTTGTACATATATACTTATTCAAATCTTATACCATCTTGTAAATAGATACATAGAAAATCTTGCTAATTGTAAATAGAGAATCGTAAAATCAGAAAAACCATAAAAATTAAAAAATTAGAAAAGACCAAAAATAGTTTCACCTAGGCATGTCTTCTGTTTATCGATAACATTTACGGACTTAGAAATGTCATTCAATAATGGCACGGGTCTTTAAATGAAGCTCGAGCAGAAGTTAAAATGGATTGTTAAAACATGTCTAAATGGCTTGCTATTACTTTAGATAGCAACCCGCGCTTCATATTGGGGAAAGCACGTCGCCAAAAAGACGGCTGTTCCTCCAACTGGGTGATGTTCACTTGGGCATGGATTACTTCATATCCATGTTTCCTGATTTGATGTACGTTTTAGTGCATCATTTCTTGTAAAAGAAGAGAAATCTTCTTAATATAACAAATAGTTTTCATTCTATGATTCTTCTGAAAATTATTTGTGAGACACTTGGTGAATATGTGTTGTATGAAATTTGTTTATCCTTGGATTATGCATAAAATTTGTCACTCAATCAACGACTACAAAACCTCATGACAGTTCTTGTTTGATGAGTTGTGGGGTTAAGCTTGATTTTAGTTGAGGTTCAACTAGAATACGGGTCATTGATTGAGGGGGAGAGTGAATTCAAATTTTATATCATCAAACGGATTTATTGGTTAAATCATACGTGTTAGAAATGGTTTTGTAGTTAATGGGGAATTAGTTGAAGAGGATCTTGCTTAAATATATCAAATGACCAAGTGTGTTAGTTGCTAGAAAGTTTAGGACATTATGTGCAATTTGATTATAGTTTCCTAGCTTTATGTATCTAGAAGGTTCATTTGTGTTACTTTGGAATCCTCGTATAATCCCTAAAATGCTTTAAGACTCAAAACCTAAAAGAAGTTAGAAAACCAGTTGTGTTTGATGTTTTTGAATACTCCACTGGCATTTGTATGATCTAAATGAATGAGTTTCAAATGTTGTTTGTCTCTGCTGCTTAATGGTTGTTGATATTGTGCATATGTTCTCAGGATTCGCTTAGGTAGATTGCTATTATGTTAGAATCATGTTCCTAAGATCCTGAATTGAATATTGTAATCTGTGTGAATTGCCATGTTCATGATTGCTAATTGCTCTTCATGCTAGATAGTGGTTTGACATAGTTCCTGATTGGGGTTTGATTTTAAGATGAACTTGGTATTATAATGTGGCAAGCTGCTGAAGGGTAGCTATTAAGGAATAGTGTATCTGTATGCATGTATATCTGTGCTGACATTCTTATGCAGATTCCATTGCCAAAATGAATGTGCCAGTTCCCATTCTAACCATTTAATCAGACGTTCAAATTCTATTGATTGGCTCGGAATTCACCACGACAACAACATCGGCAGCAACAACAACAACTACAACACCTTCACCGCCACCACCAGTCATCTATTTTGGTCTCGCCAAGTGGGGATCAACGACATTTGCGAAAGATTTGTTGGTGGATGGATAGTTGATGTTGACTACTAACTCAGAAAAGCGGGTGATTACATCATCTGCGCAAAAAGGTCAATATCATTTTTGTCATAATTGTCGAATTTGTGCAAAATAAGCAGTGAATCTCCCTCTTAGTTTAAGGGGGAGCATAGTATGTTCCATTATCAGAAAACATTAAATCGGACACATTTTCTCCCACATTTTTCCAACTTATTTAAATCAATTGGGATCACAAATCTCAAATGGTTTGAAATTTTTGATCGGGGGAGAGAATGTGATTTAAATATGAAATCTGATAAAATGTGATGATTTGAACATATATGCAAGCTCTCCCGTATGTGTTAAACCATTTTATATATCAATGCACATATTGAGGGGGAGCAAAATGTTTTGGATGTGAATGTAAGCTCTCCAGTAAGTGCTAAAATCTTTTGTATACCAATGCACTTATTGAGGGGGAGCAAAGGATTTGGCATGCATCTCATGTGAGCAAGGCTCAGAAATAACCAATGAATTGACGAAACTTGAACTGTCATCAATCGAAAGGATACGTCTTGGCCGGGTAATAATTTCAAGCTGGTCTAACCAGTGATGTAAGCGTGTCTCGAAAAAGATGTATCTGAGTAGAGTGTACCATTTCAAGAAACTTTCTGTGGACTTGACCAGGCCGGGTAATAATTTCAAGCTAGTCTAACTAGTGATGTAAGCGTGTCTCGAATCGGTCATGTTCACTGAAAGTGGATCAATTCAAAAAGTGCGAGCTCTACCTAACATGTGCAAATTTATAAAACAATCAACCGAGCACATGTTGAGGGGGAGCATTTGAAAAATATAAAACTCTCAAGTGTTTGCAAAAATGTGTTTCAGAATCATGAACACTTTGAGAGATTTTTCAAAGATTTGGTTTGGCAATCGTGGATGAATACCAAAGACCTACCATTTTAATTAATGTATGGAGTTATAAGGATGGTTAGGTTAGGCTCAAGTTCCCACGATCCCGCCAGAGCCGGAGGGATCTACCCAGGGACAATCCACTAGTTAGTGTAGAAGTCCTTAGGTATGATTAAAAGGAGAAAAGTGGATAAGGGAAAAGTGCCGACTGAGATGGAGCTAGTACTGGAACAAACCCAACAAGGTGCTAGTTATGAAGTCTCGGTAAGCACTGAAGGGGTTGAAGAATGAAAAAGAATTGTAAAGATAAAGGGTGAAAAGAAATAGCCCTCCTTACAACTTAGGCAGAAACCGGGTCAATACATATGCTGTCAGAATCACTTAGTTGATTGCTGGCATTGAAGAAAAAGTATCATGGACCCAGTGATACGCTGCACAACCCTCCCTAGCCACTCAAGGTCCCTCAAAGGATTCTTGTTTCAATTGTCACGGAGTTCAATACATTCCTATCGTCTCTCTCACTCCGAGTTAGGTGATATTGAATAGGTGGCAGTCCTCTCCAGCCTCCGCTCACTAAATCAAAACGCACTATAGAGTCTAGAGCCACGAGATGCATAATAAGATCTCATAGGGACACGAATTATTTCCACACTGGTTGTTCAACATTAAGGACACCAGTTGTAAACTTAAGAGTCCTACGCAGGTCTTAGCAATCTGCCAGAACATTTATGAGGGAATTTACAAATGTAATTCTCAATGACTGAATGGAAATTCCTGCCAGGGTCAACATCAAGCAGCCCTGAAAGCAGGTCACTTCGGTAATTCCTCGTGGATTACGCTTAGTGGTCGCGGCGGTTTCTAACGGTCTACAGTCGTGGAGTGATCTCCAGCGACTCACCTAATCGTTGATGTGCTACGGTTCGATCTTAAAAAACCCTCTGTGGGTTTTCGATTAGGAACGGTCTTGGTAAGGATTAGAGAGAGTTTTCACACTATGCTGTTAACAATCTCAAAGTTCGAACTTGTAAGTACCGGACGTTTTATTGCTAACTGTCGTATGCAGGAACATCTGGCGGTTGATGCTGATTGCTGTTGCAGCTGGTTGCAGTTGTAGCTGATTGAGGTTGCAGCTGAATGCGGTTGTAGCAGGTTGCAGAAAAGATGCCAATCCTCTACCACATGTTCACACTACATCATCATTGTAACTCAACAATGTCATGATCAACCTAAAAGACCTTTAACACGGCTTCTGCAAACTCTGATGCTAAAGATCATGACACCAAATAGTGTGAGCATGTCGGTTCAAAGATTTACACATCACGTGGAGACATACTACTGAAAGATGGCTTGAAGACACATGCTGGATGATATTTTTCGAAGAATATACAAAATCATCCAAGACAAAGGAAAGGCCATCAAAAGTTCACTGCTGAATGCACAAAGTTTCAAGACTTTGAAGAATCAAAGACTACGAGCTATGAAGACATGATCAGAAGACAAAATGCTAGAATTCAAGTTATTATTTCCGGGGTGACCTCCCTTAGGGGGAGATTGTTAGGAATATAAATATTCATATGAAGGTTCGGTCACCCCGAGCATCTAATTAGCATTTATATAGCTCGTAGGCTTATTTATATTAGCTTAGTATTATTAGTATTAGTATTAATAGTATTAGTCGTATTTATATTTGTGGAGTGGGTCGGGGCTTTCCCCACTGTCAGCTCACTTCACAGCCCACTAGGGGCACTATTATTAGGAAGTATAAATACCCCTTCCCACACTTGGGAAGGGTTGGAACTCTTGTAACCTTTCACATAGTAATCTAACTTTCCAGGTTTTTCTCTCAACAAGGTTCCCTCTCTCTCTCTAGTTCTTCTCACTAAAACTCTTACCATGGACTTGATCTTCCATAATCCAAGACCACCTGAAACCCACAATAATCAACATGTTTCGATCCTACAGATATATGTCTAAATCACATGTGATTCATGTCTAAATCACATGTGATTATGTTTTGTCTAAACACTAAAACAAAACTTACATTGAAACACTGAAACAAAACTTCACAAACATCTTCAACTCCTTCAACTTCACTTGAAACAAAGCTCAGTGTTGACAAAACTAATCCATATGTTTATGCATATATTCCATCTACAGAGCATTTGGAGTCTTGTAACCAACATACATAACTCTTCATATGACGTAAAATCACATGTGATTTGAGGTAAATCACATGTGATTTGCTGGTAAATCACATGTGATTTGTTGGTAAAACACATGTGAATGTTTTTTTATTTTATGTAGCATACCTCAATAGTTTTCTCCTTTATTATGTCCATGAAACCAAAGACATACAAGCTAGTCACTAGTGATTTAAGTTTGATTTTAAAAGGCCCAATCTACTCTCACTTCCCCAAAAACCAAACTCCATCTCCTTAAACCAAATCACATAAATCACACTCATTAACAACCCCTTAAACCATTAAACACAGAATTCGCCAAGTCTCGTATTCTCCTATAAATACAAGGGAGCTCTAAATTAATTACAACCTCATTCATCACTAAACTCTCATAAGAAACATATTAAATTTCAATACCAAAATTCTATAATACATAATGAATAAACGGCAAATCTTTCTTGCTTTCTTGTTAGCTTCATACATAGTGTTCATGTCCATGAAGCACCACCAGCCTGAAATAATAACATCATTTACATAGAAACCACTTCCCTAATCCACCGCATCTCTGCCATAGAAACCAACCTCCGCCGCCGCAACAACCACCACTTCCCACAACCAACCACTCTCCGTGATGCGGCGGCGCGTGTAATACATACCCACTTCATATCATACCTCATACACCGATCATCACCTTACGTAACCTAAAATCATCATCTGATAATCCCACTCCGTGTAAGATTGCTTGTGATGCTCCTTGTGACTTGGGTTCAGTGATTCTTGAGCTGTATTTTTTGAGTTTTGGTGTGGTGGTAGTTTGTGGTGACTGGTGAGAGTAAATGAGAGAGAGAGAGAGTGTAAAATGAAAATTGAAATAAAATGAGTAGATGAGGTGTACCCGACCCCAAATGTATTTAAAACTTTTAAATGATATTACAAAAGTGCCCTTCAATAATTAATTGTATTAAAATGAGGATTAATCTAGACTTTTAGATTTAAAATAAATGAATGGTTGAGATCTCTTGATTTGATCTTTAGATAATTATTGTTCTGCATTGAACTTTTGTCAAACACTAAATAGGCACTTTTAAGCAAAAACCACATTTTCTTCCTTGATTTCTCTCTGTGGCCGGCCCATATAAAGAGGAAAAGAGTGTGTGTAAATTTTTCTTGTGTGAAAAATAAGTGAGCTAGTTCATTTGCTTTTATAGTGAAATAAAGCATGGTGTTTATTAAAAAAAAATAACTAGTACAAAGCTAATAAATGAGATAGGAAATTTTTGGCGAAGAGGTATGGTGGTGATGGGCTGCTTGTTGCCACAAATAAGGGGGGGTGTGGTCTTGTGTTGATTTTGTAAGATTTTGTCAAGTAAAAATCTATATATTTAGGCTTTTAAAGTGTATAATATATATTTAGGTATTTAGTTGGCTAGAAATAAATTATAGTGGGGTTAAATAGAGTGTCTAAAATACCAAAAAAAAATATAAATGTATTTTTATGTAAGTATCGGGTATTTAAAATAAGTACTATTTCATAATTAATTAAATTATCTAAATTATATATAATTAAAAATATATATAATTCAAAATAAAAAGTAAAATAATACTTGAATTTTTTTTAACATTGTATTGAGTGTAAAAATGTACTAAAACCATTGTTGGGAGTATTGTGTATATTGTTCATGCATAAAAATCGTGTAAAATCGTTTGTTTATTTAATAAATATAAATAAATAAAAATGTGAACACAAGTAAGACCAGAAATGAAAATGATATTACTGGCAATGTTTTAGCAATATGTAGACTAAATCTAGTCCATTTGTTGTGCACAAAATGTTGTGTCTCGGTTATGCGATTTAACTCATAAAGTTATACGTAATTAATACTCGTAAAATTTTATTTATGCAAAAATAATGAATAGTAGAAAGTACGATAATGAATAGTAACTTTTAAGGGAATGAATAGTAAAAGCTCGATATTAAATAATGACCTAAGAATACGAGTTGTCACATACCCCGCCGAAACCAATGTGGCATGCCATTCGGTGCCGCCGAAGCTTAGCCACGACACCATGGCTACTCGCCCAGTGTGTTTTCGCCGTTGCAGCGGCGAGAATGAAGACAAAAAAAGAGAGAGAAAAAGAAAAAATAAATAGATAAAAAATCACTGTTTGTATTTTGAATGCAACGGTTGCATTTAATGTGTCTTTTTTTTTTTTTTTTTTTTGGTAAACAAACCCATTAAACCTTTTTCAAGAGCTTGAAGATGATAAGTTGTTGGCAATGTTTCAGTCGTTTAACATGAAAGTAGTTTGTTTGGTGTTCAGTTATACCTCTGTGTGTGACTGCAAAAAATGAAGCTTAAAATTAGGGTTGGAACCTCTTATAAATACCTAAAATTAAGGGTTGTTGTTTGAGCCTCTTTAGCAGATTTCTATACAAACATTTTGGGCTAGTAAATTTTATCGAAAGTTATTGAGCTGAAAATTGTTATATTATAGCAAACCCAACCTTATCCATGTTGATGCTCATCAGTTTTCCTCGCTTGCTAAAACTGTTGTTTATATCATTCATGGTTTGCATGAACGTGTGTGCGAAAGCGGACCTAACAGTATCTTATCCATTTTTAAAGATAAGGATTCTTTCATGTTTATTTGAATTAAAATAAAATAATTTTTTTGCAATAATGACAATATACAATCACAACAAGCACAACATTACCTCTCATGTTTAAATGAACATGAAAGGAACCTTATCCTATTTTTAACGCATAAATCCCCTTAAAACATACAAGACAAGCAAGGATATCATGTTTACTTCAATCCATCTGCAACAAATTTATCAAAAACTATTGTCGAGAGCTTTATGAACCGCAGAGGTGTTGGGTCCACTCAGTACCCAAGTGTCCTTAAACTAGGATTTGAATAGAAAATACCCTAGTGTTATATAACCATAAACATCAACCAAGTCACTGATTGAACAGTCACTCAGTGAGTCACCTTCAGGAACCTCAGGATGAGTTTAAAAAGAAAGACTCTCCATTCAGTGAGGTGGAACTCAGTGAATAATACCTGAGGCAAAGAAGAAGGTGATGGGTTCAAGGAGTGATGACAATAACTCACTGAACCTCAAGTCTCCTTAACAATAAAGAAGACTGAAGACTTAGAGACTGAAGACTTAGAGACTGAAGACTTAAAGAATGGAGGGAAAAGTTTGAAACGCATAAGGGAGAGTCCTTATCAAGCAAAGGTTAAACTTACCCTGAATGGCTAAAGTTGATAACAGTGTCATCGCTGTTACTCAAAAAGAAATGTTGTCCTTTACTCAAAGTAGAATATTGTAGCAGAGACAAAATACGCATGTATTTTGTCCAGACTAGCATAGGTAATCTTTGTCTTCATTGTAACGGTTGTCAACTATACTTGTGTATAAATAGGATCATAAGGTGGAGTAAAATTTTGAAGTTTGTGCACTAAATTCTTAGACATTCACAAATACTTAACTCCTCCAAAGACAACTAAGTCCCTGAGGTTAGCTCAGTTGGTTAGCATAGTTGTACTTAAGCTTAGCTTAAGTTTAGAGAGGATATTACACCATACTTGTCATTTCAATCCCAAGTGTTGTTCCCCAAACACTTGGGTATAGATTCTTTTGATTTACATCTAATAAGTATTTAAACATTGAAAACTTTGTATCTTTTACTTTAAGTTTCTTTTCTTATTAACAAAGTATTTCATTACATCACTTAAACATGGAACATAGATAGATTAACTTTCTAGTTAAACTAATCGTGTAAAAGTGAACAACAAGAGGTTAAACGATCAGCTTGTTCTTGCCGTCAATGCTTGAGGATGTGGTCAGTTGACAATGTAACACCAGTTACCAATCATGTAAAACATTTCACTACCATAATGTCTCAAGAATGATAAGCTTTTGCAACTTAAAGAAGGTATCTTTTTTCTTTTAGAATTTCAATTGAATTTTCCTAATGTTTTATGTTAGTGCAAATATTACGATATTTAAACTAAACAGTTTCTTCAGTTTTAATAATGACAAACATCTAACTTGTAATGCATAACGTAAAATGCACAAGTTACTTGTAAACACGAATCATCAATGCATACTTACATCAACATCTCTCGAAGTATCAAGTATGCTTCAACGCAGTCACAGATTTCCATTCCAACGTAAATCACTCAATGTATGAACAAACAAATTTAAAACTTGACAAATGAACAAAGGATTAATTTTTTGTTCAAAGACTTCACATTTTTAATGTTACAAAACATTTTTTCAAAAATACATTTTACAAATTATTTTTGAATTAAAAAGAAATGTTTTATTTTGAAAAATTAGTTTAAAAATCCCAACAGCTATTTCCCCCCCAAAACAGCTCTAAACATCCCCAAATAAACCTTCACCACTAAAAACAAAACGGGAGCGTCTTTGGTACTGACGGTACCACTAAATTTAGTAGTACCTATGGAATGTCGGACTGAAGATTTGAGTTTCAGCTACCTATAAACGGTGGATCATTTTACACCTAAAAGAATAATTTTTTCACACACTTTTCTCTAGTCAAAACTAGTTTCATATAGATTAATTTCTTTGATCATGTAGCTAGTTTTAGTTTGTTTAAGAGTGACTTTCATCCAACCAAGTGATCACCTTCATTCCTCTACAAGTGCAAGAGAAGAATACATTATATCACAAAGATACAAAGTGTTGTAGTGTTAGTGTAGTGCATTCGTAACATTCGTTACGTACTTGTTGTATCTAGGCATACATCAAGTTGTCCATCTTTTGCTTAGCTTGTGTTTGTGAATCATTGTGATCTTGTTAAGATCTTGGAGATCTCTTGTAGCTTGTGTGATAGTGTGTTGATCAAGTGGATCAAGAGTAGATCGTGAGGATCGGGTAGATCGTGGGTAGATCGGGTAGATCGAGTGTAGATCATGTGGATCATGTAGCTTGTGTGATTTGTGAGGATCGGGTAGATCGTGAGTGAGATTGGTACTAGCTAGATTATTACTCGACATTTAGTTTAGCGACGAAAAATAATGTAAGCGACGTTGTATGGTTTTCTCCGCCGTGAAGTGTTAGGAATTAAGCTTAAGCAGTTAGTACGGCTGAATATGGAAGTTAGTACTGCTAATGAGTTTTGAAGACAAGAACAGTTAGTACGGTTATATGAAGAAGTTACTACGGTTTATGTTTTTATAAAAGATAATTATAGAAAAGATATTGTGTATATCTTATATGATTAGGTGATAGTTATCTTGTACAGGAATCCTTAGTCTATAAAAGGATTTCCTAGGTTTAAGGTTATATACGATTAGAGAATTAAGTGAGATCAAGTTTTTGTTAAGATTCAAGGTTGTAAACCCTAGTACTAATTAAGAGTACTCCTATTATTCATTAATAATATTGAATCGTTGAAGTTGAATTATTGTTTTTCATTGTTCATTCACTGTTACATACAAATCATACAAAACACAAACAAATAGATCTTCTAAATGCTAGCTAGTAAATTCCGTGTGCTAGACTAGACATCGTTCAAAGTATCTATCTAACACAAGGAGTGTGTGTAGATCCGGTCATGAAGGGAGCTTGTTGATTAGTGGAGTAACTCTCGAGTTGGGTATTTGGGGAATGGAGTAGGGCGAAGAGGAGCTTCGTGACCGAACCACTATAAATCGTCGTGTCCAGTTTGCGCTTTCTTTACTTATCTCTTTACGTTTATTTTTGCATCTATCGCTTTACTTTTATATTTTGCATTGCACTTATATTTGTGTGGTTTGTTGCTTATATTATGTTTGTGTCATGACATGTTATTACTAATATGTCTAAGTTGGTGTTTTTGTGACATGCCTTACTTGTTGCTTTATATTATCTCTAGTTTTTATAAGACTAGTGTTTACACTTTTTATATTATGTCACACTTGATCGGGTGTTTGATACAAAAAAATTTAAAATTATAATGGAAACGTATTCACCCCCCCCCCTACGGTTTCCACAATTGGTACCAGAGCGCGTCGCTCAAATTTCTAAAAAAATGGTTTTCAAAATTGAGTACGATCCATGTATCAAATTACCCATGAAAGGGAATAAAATATGAAAAGTATTTAGTTGCTTAATACTTACAAGTTTTTGTTGTTAAGTATACTTTGTCATACTAGCTTGAAGGTTTTTCTAAACCAACAAAGGAATTGAGTTTGTAAGTGTCCGGTCATGCTTATAGAACGAGTCGTAAAGTGATGCGGTTTTGAAAGGATCGTTTGGTACAACACCTTGTTTTATAATAAATATACTTTCGTAAATGTTGTTTTTTTTCTTATTCCTAAGTGTGAAAATATTACTTAATATATATTTTATATGTTCGGTATTTAGTTTATTAAGTTTTACATCATTACGTTCCATCAAATACTTGTTTGCGATGAAAAAATTAGTTTTGGACAAAACTGTAATAACAGGTCACGGTATCGTTAAATATCACAGACGTTACCACTAAATATGGACGGTACCGCTAAATTTAACGGTACCTTCGCCTGTTTTTCAGAACTGAGTAATTTTCTAAAATTCGTATAAAATCAACCGTAAGTCCGTAGGAGTCGTGCCACCTATCGTTTTAAACGTAATTAAGTCTACTTTCATTTAAAAATACTTTTAGAAAATGATTGTAAAGTAAAATTTATGAGAGTCTTTGATTCGTAACAGAGAGTCTTTTTTGGTCATGCCGATTGCACAAATTTTTTGTCAAATTACAAAGAGAACATCACACATTGATGTATTTATATTTTCAAAGTGTTGAACTTGATCAAATTTTGAAATGGGGTGGAAAGTAATTCATTTTCAAATAAAATCAAGCTAAGTGTACATTGTTATGCTTAATACACAAAATGATGATAAGTATTTTTTTTTTTTTTTTTGTTATGCTAAATGACTATTTGTTTTTCTTTGTGTCTTAGTATTGTTAGTTAAAAATTTTGGGTGCTTATTGTTATATTTATTTAAGTTAATTATATCTATAAGTATAAGTGTTTTCATGCCTTGTTACTACTTGTTTATTATTAGTTTTCCATTTGATGCGTTTATAAGACTCATGCTAAATCTCTTGTACTAAATTGAGTAATTAGTTTGCATTGCATAAAGGCATTGACCAATTTTATTGCATATGTGTCTTCGACATCTTACATGTTTTAAAATGATTTAGTAACCTTCTTAGGAATGAAACTTAAGTTAATTGATCATGTGTGTCGAAAGATATTGTCTTACACAATTATTTTTCCAAAGGTTTAAGCGTAAAAAATATATATCACCTCAATATATTTAACACAATCATTAAATCCCTAACTAGATCTCTAAAACATTACATCCTCTTATCTTGCTTGACCATGGGTTGTCTAAACAAGATAAAAGATCATATTAATACATTAGTATTTAAGTAAAAGAAAATGTATTAAATTTGCATTGATCTAACACACACACAAAATGTTTTTAACATTTTGTATTTTACGTATGTTGTATACAAATAATTAAGATAATCATTTCTACACTCATGATATGTCGAAAACTAAGAATATTATACTTAATAACAAATAGTTTTTCGCACGTAAAAATAAATGACAATCTCAAAGTAGTAAGTGAATATGTCATTAACCTCACACGTACAACTAGTATTAGAATAAATGGAACACATTCCTTAAATTTTTACTTTCTTTTTAAAAGGTGTGATCGTGAGGGTCAATAAAGATTTCGAGTACATATCAATTCATTATTCAAATTATGATTGATATGATCATCGAATCTAACTGACAAGTTTTCGAGTATGGACATGAAATTGGAGTCATTATTTGTCTAGCTTCAAGATGACATCAAAATACAATAAAATGTATTATCTTGAATCTACATACTCAATCACACTCGGTTGTTATGAAAATAATGACGTCCTCTCAATACGAAAATAATATACATCGGATTATAACTCACACTTGTATTGAAGATGTCATATTGAGTCTTCTTATCCAATGGTTGTGTTCCAAACATTAAACCCAAACATTAAACTAATATATTTAAAAGATGTATAAAATACACAACTAAGTAGGATTGAAAACTTGGATGTTTCATCCAAAATATTCAAGTAACTTACTTTGCAACGCAATTAGTAAATGTGTCATTTCCGAAAAACCAAACACAAGCAAACAAACAATATATGTAAAGTTTGCTCATCAACGACTCAACACTCAAAATCACATGTCAAGTAAAAGTGTCACAAAAGATTGACATATAATATGTTATTAACTATTATATACATCATGAATCTTCGAGAAGATCACATGTATTTCTCTTATCAAAAGATTGACAAATAATAACTTATATCCTATATATGCATCTTATTTTCTTTGTAACATGAATGGTTATGTTACAAGAGAATACATTACATCTTATTTGAAATATATAGTATATTAGATTTGAAAAATAACCCAATAAAATGTGTGTCATCGCATAAACAAGTAAAATTCGTTCATAAGAATGATAACTTTATCCTCTTAGATAAGCATATTTGTTGAAAGATGCAATATGTCTCATTTTAGTCATACATCATATAACATTCATAAGATCTATTGAGGTAAGTAATCTTTACTAGATTCTTTTCCCAAGATATGCAAAGGAGCATTCTTGAAACACTCTCGATGTAAGCATACTCTACATTTTTTCATATTAGGGCATCTCTTGGTTTTAGAAAACCAAATCATGTTAAAATAACATGTAACAACTCAACAAATAAATATGTCGTCCAAGAGATCATGAAATGCACCATCTAAACCAAATAACCTCTAAATCTCAAACACAAGATTGAAACATTGTGCTTGCCTTTGGTAGGATATTGTGCAAGACATATCATCTTTCGTAAACGGCTTTCAAAGCATGGTTAGTTGAGTCATAATAGGCTATGTATTAGCAAAATAAGCTAATATCATCTTTGCTACACTTTGATAGACAAATATAGGAATTTGATTTTTTTTTCTAAATTTAGAATGACTACTGGAGAACCTATTGCACAAGAAATTCAATTTGACCTAATGGTTGAATCGCTTCCAGGAGAGAAGTTGGGTTCGTGGTATAACCCGTAAAAATGGTTGTGTTTAGCCTGAATTGAGTACCACTAGTGATAGTCTCATACTCATTCTCTAAATTGAAAAAATTTTATTCCTATATTTGACTAAAGATAGTTTACATCGGTGAACTTTGTCTCCCATTAGTATTGCATTTTGAACAAGTAGTAATTAGGATTCTCCTTAGCGAACCTAGATTACTTGCATCCCACATATGTGTTTCATAGTGATAACATGTTCTTGTTAGATATGATTAAATTTGTTCATGCTTTCTTAATGCTCAGTAATTACTTGATTAATTATTCAATGCATGTTTATTAGAAAGATTTTTCTTTCGATTAGATATTCCGATATAATATCTCTTGATATGTATATCTATGATACATGCTCTTAAATGCTAAATGTTATCATATATTATATGATTTTTGCGTTTGTTCCTTATGTGTATTTTACATGATTTGCTTGTTAATTGTGCACCCACACTATGTTGTGCGAGGATTCGATACACTTGGTAGGATGTTAGTCCTTTAAAACGAGTGTATATGATACTTTGAGTGAATATGATTAAGTATACGGAATCTACTTAACCACACTTAGAAGGGTATTGGTTATGGAAATGGAACAGTGATGCTTGTGTAATGAATAATGAACAATGAAAGTATAACACCAAACGATTCAATATTATTGAGAATAATACGAGTGATCTTCACTATCACTAGGGTTACAAACCTTGAATCTCTATTACAAAGATAACTATTTTCTATCTTGTTCAAACTAACTCAGTTAGATATTAAGCACTATTCAATACTTAGATACACCTTTCTAACTAATGTCTAACTCTCTATATATATGAAATATCTAAGCACATGCACACTTGAGTGTTTGACTACTTGCTAGCTTGTGTGTGTCAGTAGCAAAGATACAACATGTATCTGTGTACACAACTTGTTGACTGATCACTTAACAAAGATATTGTCTACCGTATATATTTGACTTTTATACACAAATATCTTTTCCATACTTATCCATTCAGCAGTAGTATACGCGACACTTATCCTTTCAGCAATAGTATGAGTCATTCCAACAGCAGTATCGACCAGCAGTACCTTTGTTTGTACTAGCAGTACTAACTTCAGTTAGTACTGTTAGTTATAACTTTGAGTAGTCTTCAGATATACACTAGCAGTTAGTACTGTTAGTGTATTCTTTTTAGCAGTACTAATCTTTAGAACATTTAATTCCCAACAATCCTCCCCTAAACTTGTGATTTTTCCCAAATCAACATGTTTCTTCTGAATTAAATTAGGATTGTGAGAGTCTTCCAAACACTACTTAGTCAGATTTCTTGATCTGAGCTTTCCTATGTTCTGTAAGACTAACTATCTTTCTGTCTAACTCATCTGCTTTCTATGAATCTCTTTCAGCAATAACATCATCTTCTTTGTCTTGAACATAAGCAGTACCTTGAATAAAAGATGGTGCAATTTTCTTGGATGGAGGAATTATAAGAGGCAATGGTGCTGTGTATCTTGGATGCTTGTTCCAAGAAGTCATATCATCTTTCAGCAAGCCTTTGCAAGTGAGGAACAAATGTAGTGAACTGAAATTGAAACTGAAAGAACTTAGATAGAACTTTCTTCATTTGAATGCTTCATCCCTTCTGAATATATATAATACTCCAGAATCTTATTCTTTTATGCTTATTCCCAGCATCCATCAACTGAAACTGTAGCTTGTTCTTATTATTGGCTGAATATAAGACATGTTAGCATCTCAAAAAGCTGACATCATCATCTTCTATGCTCTTGTCTTTTCTTGAACTTGATCAATTTTAAATTTCCTCCCCTGATTCTGAGCATACACAACCACAATCTTATCCTCCCCTGAGATTTATCATTTCCTCCCCTGTTTGGAAGATCTCTGACCATCATCTGATCTACCAATTAGAACATGTTTTCAGACAATGTTGTACATGTAGCCATCAATTCCTTAAATTTCAATGCTGCCCTTATCACTTCCAGGTGTGTTAACTCCTGTGAGAGGTGAATCATGGGGCATTGACTCATAATCCATCATCAGATAGGTTTCTGAGCCATTTTGAGAATCCTTTTTAAGAAAACTTTTTATTTAGCAGTATGAACTTGATTTTTATTGAAAAATCATACTGCTTACAACCATTTTAAAGGGATTAAGTGTGTAACAGACACTTAATCAAGAATTCGGTTTAAATTAACCTCTGGTTGTGTGAGAACCAATGTTTTTAGTTATAAATAACTGCCTTTGTACAGACAAACCCATTCAAAGGGCTTTCTTCACAGGGTTTCCAGCTCGTGGCAATTGTTGCCTCTAACACAAGTGTTAGATTCACTTTTGCTCGCTGTTCTTTCTATCAGATGTCCTTAGACTTGCTCATTATACTAATTAAAGTATAAAATGATAGAAAGTGAGTTGTGTTAGTTACTATCTGACCAATTGAGCCATCAAGTCAATGTGAAACATAATAATCAGGTTTCAAGAAAGAAGTTTTAAAGAATCAATTAACTTAGGTGTAAACCTTTGTTAATGTATTCCCAAACTCTGTCCATCATGAACCTATTATGTCAGCAACTTGTATAATCATTATGCTGCTCACACATTTCACTTGAAACTTCCTTTATGCTCATATGTTCATACCTGAAATTGTTAGTCCAAAACCAAGAAACAAAATGCAGAGCATTTGTCTTATAGCAGTATCAATATATGACTAACAGTATGAACTGAACAATCAAAATTTGTACTAGCAGTACAAACTTTTCAATAACAGTACTAATTTACAAAGCTAGCAGTACAAACTTAATTTATATGTACAAAAACACAGAGTTTTAAATCATTGAGGATTAAGCATCCCAATACTTGCTACCAAGTATTGAAACCTTCCAACATCAAAAGCTTTTGTGAGAAGATCAACAAAGTTGTGATCAGAATCAATTTTAATAACTTGAATTAACTTTTTCTCATTGCAGTCTCTAATAAAATGATGTCTAATTTCAATGTGTTTTGTTTTAGAGTGTTGCACTGGGTTTTTAATGATGCAAATTGTACTACTATTATCAATATAAATGACAGTGTTCATGAAATTGTACCCATAGTCAAGAAGGTGATTTTGAAGCCAAAGTACTTGACCACAGCAACTTGCAACAACTACACACCATATGTTTGGTTACTTCCGTATCCATCATCTTCTCAATTTAACTGCATCCTCAACCTTCACCAATGCTTCCGCATCCCACACATCTTCCACACATTGCAATCGAAGAAACTCTAGAATAAGTGTGAGACAACCCTTCTTCATCAACGTATTTTCCTCTATAAAAAATAACCCTACTAGAACGTCATCACCAACTCCACATCCTTGAAAATTATGTATTCTTAACCTTTAGCACTCTTCTACGTAATCACATGTCTCATCATATGAATGTTATGAATATTCACAATGATTGAGAAGAGCTATGTGACTTCAAAGGTGAAGTTTATTGTATGCTATCCACCACTTGTCATGACGTTACTAAGCTCATCGCTTCTGTCAACGTTTGTTTTCCTCTTTATTTTTTATTTGTTTTTCAACACATCTTGTCCAGATGGCCATCGATTAAGGGGGAGCTAAAACACATTCATACACATATTGTCTTTCACCAAACATTCTCAAGAACACACAAATTTGGTTCTTATTCCCTACAATTCTAAAACACTCACTTCTTAAGTACCCGCTACTTAGCAAAACCCCGGTCACAAAACCACAATCGGTTCTAGCTTCCTAACCTCTACTCTTTTTGATCACTTAGCTATTTGTTCTATACAAGCACCTTCAACCCTCACATCAAACCTTATAACTAAAATTCACTCTTGATAGTGATATTTGGTTTCAGAACCTTCAACCCTTATATCAATCCCACTCAAACCCTATAGCTACACTTCACTCTTGACAGTGATAGTTAGTTTAAGAACCATCAACCCATCGATCATTACACTCAAACCTTACAACTATACTTCACTCTTGATAGTGATAGTTAGTTCAAGAACCTTTAAACCCTTTTACCTATCACACTCAAACCTTACGAGTAATGCATCAATTACTACAACAAAACCTTGTAACTATTCATCACTCTTGATAGTGATAGTTAGTTCAATAACCTTCAACCATCACAATCATTATACCCAAAGTGTATAACTACACAATCACACAAAATCCTTCATGAACCAAATTATCTCTAACACACAACTAGGATCATCCAAAATTAGAACACTAGAACTTTGTTACCTCAACCCCGTTAGAGAAATTCACCCTCAATAGGATCACATGCACATCCTTTTCTCCTTTAAAATATATCATGCATCTCATTGTAATTGCAAACGATATATTAATCTCAACCTTCCCGTCTTATGGAATTATTTCCATTCGCATCTAGGTGCGTATCACTCTCATTATCACTTCTTTTTTTCTTCGAGTCTATATTATGACATGACTTGTCATAATATTAGTGACATATATCTACCTCATTTAGAGTATGTCTTATCAACAAACTATTCTTTACGCCAATCATCTTAGGTAGATGATTATGTCGTTCAAAAGGTTTGTTAGAACTCACCTTCCCAATGACAACTTGGAAGAAGCCATTCCCATAATTTCATGATTGGTTGAACAATTACACCTAAGGTTGTCGGTCAAGTTGTGACCCTCTAATGTCCTTGAATTGCAATACGCATTCGCATTTTTGTGTCGCTCAACTTTCTTGGGCTTTCTTCTTTGGTTTTATCCTTTTGGCACACTTTCATCACGTGTCTAACCTCTAAGCATACTTTGATATGCTTACTTACATAATTTTAACATAGCTTAACCCTTGCATGTCTTGCTATGTGTATTCTATCCCTATCATGTTGCTCCTATTCCTTTATATATTATGTTGCACGAAGCTAACCCTTGATGTAGGAAAAGCCTTTGTAAGAATTTGATCCATGGATCCACTAGATACTAAGGTAAATAAACAAGGGAATTCAATCACCATAATACATAGCACGGAGTCTTTCTAACAGTGGTGATAGAAGACTTCACTGGGATGATGCAAACTCACATTTCTGGGGAGAAAGGAAGGTATTGTAATAAGGGGGAGAAAAGAAAGGAAAATCTTAAAGCAACCATCTTACGAGTTGAACCACCTTTTTGCTTCGACAAAAGGGGGAGAATGAAGTGTAAACAGGTAACTTTTACATTTTACTGTGTGTCACGGTTTACATATTTGTCATCATCAAAAAGGGGGAGATTGTTAGTGCAAATATTACGATATTTAAACTAAACGGTTTCTTCAGTTTTAATAATGACAAACATGTAACTTGTAATGCATAACGTAAAATGCACAAGTTACTTGTAAATACGAATCATCAATGCATACTTACATCAACATCTCTCGAAGTATCAAGTATGCTTCAACTCAGTCACAGGTTTCCATTCCAACGTAAATCACTCAAGGTATGAAAAAACAATTTAAAACTTGACAAATGATCAAAGGATTAAATTTTTGTTCAAAGACTTCACATTTTTAATGTGACAAAACATTTTTTTAAAAAATACATTTTACAAATTATTTTTGAATTAAAAAGAAATGTTTTATTTTGAAAAATTAGTTTAAAAATCCCAACAGCTATTCCCCCCCCTCCCCCAAACAGCTCCAAACATCCCCAAATAAACATTCACCACTAAAAATAAAAAATGTAGCGTCTTTGGTACCGACGGTACCACTAAATACCCGACGGTACCACTAAATTTAGTGGTACCTAGGGAATGTCGGACTAAAAATTTGAGTTTCAGCTGCCTATAAATAGTGTACCATTTTACACCTAAAAGAACAATTTTTTTCACACACTTTTCTCTAGTCAAAACTAGTTTCATATAGATTAATTACTTTGATCTTGTAGCTAGTTTTAGTTTGTTTAAGAGTGATCCTTTCATCCAACCAAGTGATCACCTTCATTCCTCTACTAGTGCAAGAGAAGAACACATCGTATCACAAAGATACAAAGTATTGTAGTGTTAGTGTAGTGCATTCGTAGCATTCGTTACGTATTTGTTGTATCTAGGCACACATCAAGTTGTCCATCTTTTGCTTAGCTTGTGTGTGTGGATCATTGTGATCTTGTTAAGATCTTGGAGATCTCTTGTAGCTTGTGTGATAGTGTGTTGATCAAGTGGATCAAGAGTAGATCGTGAGGATCGGGTAGATCGTGAGTAGATCGGGTAGATTGAGTGTAGATCATGTGGATCTTGTAGCTTGTGTGATTTGTGAGGATCGGTTAGATCGTGAGTAGATCGGGTAGATCTTAAGTGAGATTGGTACTAGCTAGATTAGTACTCGACATTTAACTTAGTGTCGGAAAATAATGTAAGCGATGGTTTTCTCCGCTGTGAAGGGAGCTTGTTGATTAGTGGAGTAACTCTCGAGTTGGGTACTCGGGGAGTGGAGTAGGGCGAAGAAGAGCTTCGTGACTGAAACACTATAAATCGTCGTGACCGGGTTGCGCTTTCTTTACTTACATCTTTACGTTTAATTTTTGCATCTATCGCTTTACTTTTATATTTTGCATTGCACTTATATTTGTGTGGTTTGTTGCTTATATTATGTTTGTTGTGTTTCTGTCATGACATGTTATTACTAATATGTCTAAGTTGATCTTATTGTGACATGCCTTACTTGTTGCTTTATATTATCTCTAGTTCTTATAAGACTGGTGTTGACACTTTTCATATTATGTCACACTTGATCAGGTGTTTGATACAAAAAGATTTTAAATTATAATGGAAACGTATTCCCCCCCCCCCCTCTACGGTTTCCACAATTTAATAGATAAGTAGTCGTCTTGTGGGATACTTTTATGGCACATGCTTATTAAAAAATTGCCAGTTTCATAAAGTTAGGATGAGAAGAAACCACAACCACATATTTCAGATGCATCTCCCTTTAAAATTTTTCTTCTTATTTAAAATGTGTAAATAGAAATCCTTCTTATTCTTTTTATTTTAAAGAGGTAAAGTTGGAGGTTGTTGAAGGGAAAATGGTAGATAATCGATGGTGGAAAGAAGGAAAGAGGATGGGAGGAAGAAAGAATATTTTCATAATACTTCGTAACAAGTCATTTTAGGTCTTGAAATACTTCGTAATAGAAGGGTGGGAGGAAGGAGGGGGTTCAAGAGACGATGGAGGGGTTTTATGAGAGCAACGAGTAAGAGCCGAATAGACCAAAACTGAGCCGAACCGAAAACTGAGTTTGTGGAAGACATGTGCCCAGAGCCGAACCGAAGTGACTCGGTTCTGTTCGGTTTTTTGTCGGTCCATTCAATTCGGTTTGGTTTATATGGTTTAGTTGTGTTTTTCTCGGTTATGACTCGAACGGGACCGAATCGATCCAAAACGAAACCGCAAATCATAAGTATATAGAACTGAA
The DNA here is from genome assembly GCA_021014915.2 of Artemisia tridentata subsp. tridentata. Taxonomy (NCBI): domain Eukaryota; kingdom Viridiplantae; phylum Streptophyta; class Magnoliopsida; order Asterales; family Asteraceae; genus Artemisia; species Artemisia tridentata. Next base: position 331,766,470 of record CP139509.1, read on the forward strand.
AACCGAACCGAATATGGTCAATTCGGTTTCGGTTGAACCGGTTTTGTTCGGTTAAGTTTTCGACCTATTTTGTTCAGCCCTACATGGGAGGATGGGCGTTCATGGGAGGAAGGAGGGGGTTTATTTAGAGGTAATTTTTCACCACGAATATATTACGAATATGTTGTGAAAAAATTTGAAAAAATATATATACAAAAACAAAGCAAAATCGGTATCAACTTGAAGAGCATAAAAAATATGTTTTTTTGGTGAAATCTTTTTTACGAAAAACTTTATAAATTTACATATACACGACTACATGAGATTAAAAGACGTTGGTGGTGCTTTTTGTATGGAAAAGACCGTCACATTTGATAATAGCACAAATGACCATTCTCATGTAAAAGTGAGGACAATTTCGTCATTTAAAAAAATAATTTTAACAATATAACATAAAGTCAAACCAAGTTGGAAATAAGGAACATCTTAGGCATGGTTCTAAAAGGCGCGCAAAGGCCTCGCAAATGCCCTGCAAAAGCGTGAGGTTTAGTCATGCCGTCACACCACGCCTTATGCCACCTTATGTCTCGTCTTTTTGTAAACTCGATATATATGAACTATGATATAAATATATAAATATTTTCATATTTTGTGCCGGCTTATGTTACGACTTATAAATGAAAAAGCTTTGTCTTGACCGTTAAAACGTAAGGCTTGATCATGCCGTCACGCCTCGCTCTATTTATAACCTTGATGTTAGGTGACATAAATGCAAATTTCCTCAACATCTTAAATGTACCGCTTGTGGTCAAGTTGCTTTCTGGTTATCAAGTTGCAGTCCCAGTTGTTCATGGGGCCTAATTTCTGGTTATCAAGTTGCAGTCCCAGTTGTTCAGTGGGCTAGCGCGTAAAGGATGATCCCAATTCTACTCAACATCACGATGGCTAGATTCTACACTTGAATTTGAACAGTTGAACCATTCAAAATTTCAAATGCACTTTATAATTAATAATGAAAATGAAAATGTTTATGAATGAAGAACAGGGCATGAAATCTGATATGCATTAATCAAAGATTCAAAGGGGTTTTTATACAAAGAATAATACAACGGTAACGATTAAAAAAAAAATATATTAGGGAAACTCTTAGGGTGCGTTTAGTTGGGGAAAAACACCCTTGTTTTCTATAAAATATTTTGTGAAAAACAAAGAAAACAGAGATTGCGTTCAAATGAAAGTTTTCCAACAAAATGTTTTGCAAAATACAAAATTTTATTTGTTTTCCTTATTTTCCTTTGTAACCCACAACACTCCTTCCCTTTCTTCAAAATAGAAAATACAAACATCAACTAAACGCGTTTTTTATATTTTTAAGTATTTTGTGGAGATAAATTTCTTTTTCAAATTTTTACAAAACAAGAGAATTTTTTCTCTAACTAAACGCACCCTTATAATTTTCCGCGACAAAGAAAAAGTCTCGGGAAAAATTTGCTGAAAAAGTTTTCAGGTTTTAATATTTTAGGCTTTTTCAGATGTATGAAACAAAAACAAATTTACGCGTATATTTTTTAAGAAATTGCTAAAATCTAGTCACGTTAAAAAATTTGATAGTTTTTTTATATGTTAATTATATTCAAGAGACACGTGTTACTTTCAATTCGATCGAAGATATAAATCCGTTTCTATTCCGTGTTAAAAGTTTGACTTTGAAAAAAACTTGGTCAAAAGTTTGGCTATTGAGTAGTAAAGAAACATCATGGAAACACCAAACCCACTATGAAGCATTTAGTATAGGCCTGTGCTATCCTAACACCCCGTATATAGGGGTGTTTTCAATGATTGCCGCTGGTGGTACTGTCTCCTTTATAGGGTTGTACATTTGACTAAAATAAGGGGGCCTCACATAGTAGGGGGTGTTCCCTTAACACAACCCAGTATATAACATGTAAAGGATATGTTGTTTCATAACATCAAATACGGATACTAAGATTAATGAAACAGTTGAAATGCAAACACGAGAAAATCTAATGGAAACCGGTGTTTTACGAGCAAAAGGTGTTCACCCTAAACCACAACGAAAAGGGTTATTATTTAGAGCATGGGCTCGATATGTGAATTATGATCAAAGTTGGCTCGAAAAGCAACGTGGCATTCTAATACTGGCCGCATTAGTTGTAGCAGGGATGGCGTTCCACTCAGGAATCAACCCACCAGGAGGGACTATTACAAACACTCAAAATGGTCGATATCAGCTTGGAAACGCAGCTCAAACGGAAGTAGACATGGACCAGTGGAATAGGTTTGTCATGTATAATACGTTCACTATGATATTATCATTGGCCATAGTTCTTGTGTTGATAAGTGGATTTCCACTAAGGAACAAGTTCTTGATGTGGGTGCTTACCATTGCAACATTGTTCACGGTCGTGTTCATGGTGGCTACTTATCTGCAATCGTTGGCGATGATGGCTCCTGATATGTATGTGGACGTGGCGAGTGTTTGGGTTTGTTTGATATGGATGTTGGCTTGTGGGGTGATCGCGTTGATTCATACTATCTTTTTTGTTGTTTGGGTGGTGATGAAGCTCTCAAAGCCAAAGATGCCAGAGATCGAAAAAACAAGGAACAACATTGTAGCTGAATTTTAATGTTTTGTACATGATATTTTTATTGCTCTTCAAAAGTTCCTTTTTTTTTTTTTTTTTTGAATTGATCATGTTAATATACTCTTTGTATGAACGTTAATTTGTATATTAAACTGTATGAACTGAACATTTTTATTACAATTGTTTTCCATGAAAAATAATAATAATAATAATAATAAAATTAAAATAATAAAAAATGGCATTATTACAATTGGTTTAAAGATTATTGTCGTATAATTCAAATTAAAGTCGCAAATCATCCGCCTAACGTGGTGTCCCGTTCCTCATTTATTACTTAAAATCTAATCTCTATAACATCTAGATTTTATAAATCTTACTCACCCTCATAGTTATGAGGTTCTCAGAAAAAGTAACTAATTACGTTGACAAGGTAATCAAATTAGGATTATGTTATTAAAATCCCTTATGATGTGACAATAAAGGGTTTTGGTCAAAATGTACAAACCGTGATGCACACCGTACAAACCCGCAATGCACAAGGTCCTACAAAAGCCCCCTATGGATGGTCCGTATAAACTCCCCAATGAAATAGGTTTATTTTGACGCTACCCCTAGTCCTAGGTGGATCTCAACTATCTTAAATAATTTAACGTGACAAACCCTTCCTAAGATAGAATGGCGTCCACAAAAAGTGCGTTAAACAGTGTGAAGACATAGGCAAAGATGTGTTTTTAGTGAGCTGAGTACTCGAGTTACTTTATCCAAGCTTAGCTAGTCTAGGTATTCCCTTTCTGTGTGATGTAAATACAAAAGAATTAGTTATTAAGGTGAGCTACTTCTGATCAAGAGAACCTTTATAAGATTATAAAGATCAAAGTGCAGTGGAAGTTAGGGGTGTTCATGGATCGGGTAATATCCGCAGTAACCGAAATTCTTAACCGAACCGAACCGAAAATAACCGAACCGAATTCTTAACCGAACCGAATTGGTAAAAACCGAACTGAACCGAACATTTTAATCGGTTTATGGTTCGGTTATGGGTTTAGCATATTGACAACCGAACCGAACCGAAAACCGAATTATAATTAATATTTAATATTTTTTATATATTAATTAAAAAAATATAACTTGACTAACCCTAGGTCCTATGATGTTAGGGTATTTTGTGTTCAATAGATGTTAAAACTTGTCTAGGTATGTCGTTTTGCATATATTTTGGCATACCGTCATGGGGTCATGTGCTATGATTAGTTATTTCTTAGGAAAGTTTATGTATCTGGATGATGTATGTTCTATTCTCAAGGTTTAATCATTTGACATACATATCAATATGTGTATGCAAGACTGTTATGGTTCAATATTAGAGCAAATATAAATGTTGTTCAATATTCAAGTACAAAATTTCGGTTTTCGGTTTTGACCCATAACCGAACCGAACTTCGGTTCGGTTCGGTCACAAATATTTTCGGTTCGGTTCGGTTTTCGGTTATGACTCAAAAAAAATTTTTAACCGAACAACCCGAACCAAATAAACCAATTAACCGAGAACCGAACCGATGAACACCCCCAGTGGAAGTTATCCATTAAGTTATAGGCACGTCAAATTTCGTCCACGTGGTTTACATCTTTTTCCACCTTTTGTCCTTAAACTATAAGGAGCTACACCGAGTTCTCTAATACAGGTCATACTCATACTCAAGTTTACTCGACTTAGCTTAACAACTCAGACTTATAATTGTGCTGATATACGTCTAATTAATCTGAGTAATTGCTCAAACTTACCAGTAGGTAAGATGAAACTCCGTAAAAAATAGTCCTAACTCCACTCAACATCACGATGACTAGATACTCCAACTTGAACCATTTAAAATGCACATAAATTGGACCATTTAAAACTATATACTGCTGTATAATTAAATGGAGTTGTTTCAATAGTCAGTAAAAAGTTTCTTTCATATACCAGCAATTAACAAAGCTGAGATATATTAAGTTAAATTTTATATTTCTTTTTATTTTTAACGTTTCAACTTTAGACGTTACCGAACATACTAGATATGATCAAAAAAGCGTAAATACATAACAAAATACAACCTAGATTGTAAGCAAACTAACACTCCAGTGAAGATTGCAAATACATTTTATTTTCGCTAAATATATGTCAATGAATGAATATGACACTGAAAATGTCTAATTGATCGTTAAAAACATTTGTACGGTTGTTGTCATAAATAATAAATAGAAATCGACATACATATTAAAAGGGACGTTATCCCTTGCATAAAGTTTTGAGTCGTTTGACTTTAAAAAATTTAGACTTGGTAAAAAATTTTACAATTCATTAGAAGCATCAACAAACACCAAAAACCCTCAAGAAACTTGTATATAACATGTAAAAAGGTCTTATTGTTTCATCACAGATATGGACACAAATATTAATGAAACAGTCGAAATGCAAACACGAGAAAATCTAATGGAAGCCGGTGTTTTGAGATCAAATGGTGTTCTCCCTAAACCACAACAAAAGGGGTTACTATCTAGAACATGGGCTCCATATGTGAACAATGATCAAAGTTGGCTTGAAAAGCAACACGGAATTCTAATACTTGCAGCATTGGTGGTAGCCGGAATGGCTTTCCACGCAGGGATCAACCCACCAGGTGGGACTATAACTGACACTCAAAATGGTCGATATGAGCTTGCAACGCAATCCAGACACTACAAAAAAAAACCACCTATAGTGACGAAAAATTAGTGACGAATTATATTTTTGTCACTAAAATGACCAAATAGTGACGAGAAAAAAATTCGTCACTTCATTTTGGACATTAAGAAAGATTAGTCACAAAATTTGTTCGTCACAAAGGTTATATAGTCTAATGACGAGATTATTCGTAAATACCTATTCATTTTCCAATCTACACTCAAAAGTACAGGGACTTAAATTGCCAAAATACCTAAAGGTTTTAAAGACAATACACAAATCACAAACACACATCATTTTATTTTTATCCCTGATTTCACACAAAACACACATTACGATCATTTATTAATCCATAAATATCATTCTTCTCCCTCAATTTCACACATTAAACACACACCATTCCGCCATGGCTAGCATCTACCGAATCTCATCATTCACTATTTTTCCCTAATTTGCTCAGAGGTTTTCTTTAAATCCTAATTATTACGAGTTAATTTCATCTAATTATTATGTTACTTGTATGAATTTGTTGTATAATTCGTATCTATTTGTGTTTCATCTACTTGTTTGAGTCAACGAGTTTAGTTAAGTTGATTCTGACCTGTAGTGCTCGACTTCTACTTGGAATGAGTCGAACCACTTGCTCTTTATCACAACTCGACAAGAACTATGATGACTCATAAACACATTAAAGAACAAGAAGAGAAGTGTGGATCATATGGGAAAACTTGTGTCGAATGATTATTAACTTTGAGAGAAAATAATACAAAGACAATATGGAAAACACACACACACACTCTCTTTCACAGTTTGAGGCACACCAGATAATGTGAGAGTGTGTGTGGTTTTGTTGTGTCGACAGCCACATCAAGGCTTTGATGGGCTTTTCATTTGGACTACGTGTGGGCTAGAATATGTATTACACTTATACATATTAACTACAAACTAAACTAATACTTCTAGCCCACATTCAAAGATAAATATTATACATGACATTTTGGTTCTAAATAGCAAATGACCATCACTTCCTAAATAGCATAAATTAAATGCTAACAATCTCCCCCTAAGGGATGGTCATTTCAATGATGCTCCCGTGATTGGTCTTTTGCCTTCAATGTCTAGAACTTTGTGTGTCGATGTATAATATTCTTCATTTAATGTTCCTTCATGCACTGTGATCTTCAAAGTATCGTCTTTTGGTCGTTCCTGCCTTGATCTACTTCTTCTGTCCGGATGCGTCGTCGTTATAGATGATGATGGTTAATGGACTTTCGTCAGTACCTGCATAAGACAGTTAGCAATAAATCGTCCAGCGCTTATAGGTTCAGATTTCGAGATCGTTATTAGCATAGTGTGAAAACTTTCTCTAATCTTTACCAAGGCCGTTAAGAGCCTCTGAAGTATACCAAAGTATCACTTCAAGACTGTAGACCGTTTGAATCGAGTAACCATCATGACATAAGGCAAGATCCTTAGATCTCATTAAGACTCATACAACTTGTATCCTTTGTGATGAACACAAGTGTATTGCATAGGAAGTGTTCCTAAGAGATCTTTTGATGAATCTCATGTCTCTAGACTCAATAATGTGCGTTTTGGTTTTAGTCATCGGAGGCATGGAGCAGAGTGCCACCTTTTCAATATCAACACATCTCGGAGTGAGAGGTCGATAGATCATGCAGTGTTCTCCGTGAGAAATGAAACAAATATCTTTTAAGAGATATCTGAGTGGCTAGGAGGGGTGGTGCAATGCGTCACTGGGTCCATGACGTCTTGTCTTCAATATCAGTATCACCTTAGTTATTACCGATAGCAGATGTATTGACCTAGTTTCTGACTTAAGTTTTCAAGGAGGGCTATTTCTTTTCACCCTTTCAGGGTCTTAGAGGGAGTTGATGTGAGCACAAAATTTATAGAAAGATTTTGAAAAATCTTTTTGAAACAATTTTGATTAAGTGCTCACGGGTTTAGCTTTTTGCCATTAACATTGCGAGTCCTGATCGGAAATAATCAGAAGTCATTCAATGTAGCGCGGGTTTCGTACTAAAATGCACGAAAGCCGTAATGAAGAAAAATTTGAGAAACGACATGTTTTAGAAAAACATAAAAAAGAACTCTCGCTCAAGCATCTGTACATGCCCGTATCATTGTTGAATGACATTTCTAGATACGTACAGAATATCGATTATACGAGAGACATGTCGTGAGAAGAATATTTTTGGTTTTTGAGTTTTATATTTTTTATGTCTTTTTGAAATTTTCTATTTTTATATTTTGTTTTTGAAAGAGTATATATTTACAAAAATATTTACATGCGAAGCTTGTTAATATAAATCAAGAAGATTCGAGAAGACTTTCTAACTCTTCTGGAGTTAGGCTTCGTATTCCAATTCGACGAACTAAGTTTTCAAACCGCTCTTTTGGGAGGGCTTTAGTAAATAGATCGGCGAGTTGATATTCAGTCTTCACGAAAAACAATTCAACAGTACCCTCTTCGACGTGTTCCTTGATGAAGTGGTAGCGGACTCTAATGTGCTTGGTCTTCGAGTGTTGCACTGGATTGCACGAGATGGCTATGGCACTTTTCGAGTCGCAATACAAAGGTATGCGGTCGAAAGAGAAACCATAATCTGTGAGTTGTGTCCTCATCCATAGAACTTGGGCACAACACGCAGATAGAGACACATACTCGGCTTCTGCTGTTGATAGAGCAGTGCAGTCTTGTTTCCTTGATGACCAGCCTACTAGCTTTTCTCTCAAAAATTGTGCTCCGCCTGATGTAGTCTTTGCTGTAACTTGGCAACCGGCATGATCTGCATCTGAAAATGCTATTAGAGTAAACTCCGAATCCTTCGGATACCAAAGTCCCATGTTAATGGTTCTTCGTAGGTATCGAAAGATCCGTTTAACCTCTTGGAGGTGAAGTTCGGTAGGCCTTGCCTGAAACCGTGCAAGTAAGCAAACAGCAAAATGTATATCTGGGCGACTAGCAGTTAAGTGCATGAGAGAACCAATCATGCTCCAATATTTCTTCGGATCCATGGGTTTCCCGTGTAGATCAGCGGCAAAACAGAAAACCGAATCTTGAAAACCTAAGGATATTCGGATGCACAGCTTATGCTAAAATAACGATGCCTCACTTAAAGAAATTGGATGACAGAAGCATACCAATGATTTACTTAGGAGTAGAGGAAGGATCAAAAGCATGTAGATTATATGATCCTATAGGAAAGAAGAAACATGTTAGTAGGGATGTAAAGTTTATTGAAACAAAACCGTGGGATTGGGATAAGAATGAAGAAGAAAAGGATACACAAGACTCTTTTTGGGGAATCTTTGTGGAAGAAGAAGTTGACAATGAAAAACCTATACCAGTCAACACAGAAAATATTGATAATACACATCAGGAACCAGATCAAATACCAGATCTAGATTCACCAATCACACCACCAACATTCACTTACAACCCTAATTCAGAAGATGAAGATGAAGCTACTTTCAGCTCATCTGGAAACTCAAGCCAGAGATTTGATCATAGACCAGTACGAGGTTTTAAAGATATAACAGAGTTATATGGGAACACACGTGAAATAGAAACTGAAAGGTTGTTATTTACGGAAGAAGAACCACGTAACTACAAGGAGGCATCAATAGATAAGAAATGGATTGAGGCCATGGAGATTGAACTGGATTCAATCAACAAGAACAATACATGGACTCTTACTGATTTACCTGAAAATCAGAAGGCAATAGGACTCAAATGGCTTTTTAAGACCAAAAGAGATGCACAAGGAAAGATTATCAAGTATAAGGCAAGATTAGTAGCAAAAGGTTATGTACAAGAACAAGGGATAGACTTCGATGAAGTATTTGCACCAGTTGCTAGAATAGAGACAGTTCGATTGATATTAGCACTAGCAACCTATCATGGATGGCAAGTACACCACTTAGATGTAAAATCAGCATTTTTACATGGAGACTTGAAGGAAGAAGTCTATGTTACACAACCTGAAGGATTTGTTCAACAAGGAAAATCCGGAAAAGTGTACAAGCTAACTAAAGCTTTGTACGGCTTAAGACAAGCACCAAGAGCTTGGAATGTGAAACTTGATCAAACCTTGAAATCATTAGACTTCAAGAAATGTAATCTCGAACAAGCAGTTTACACGAAGAGAAGCAAGACTTCTGCACTCATAGTTGGAGTATATGTAGATGATTTGATAATCACGGGCACTCCAAAGAAGGAAATAGACTTGTTCAAATCCCAGATGAAAGACAAATTTGAAATGAGCGACTTAGGATTGCTAGCTTATTACCTTGGGATAGAAGTTACACAGACAGGAGGAGAGATTACAATCAAGCAAACAGGATATATTAACAAGATCTTAAAAGAGACTAGTATGACGGAGAGCAATGATACGAAGATACCATTGGATCCCGGCACTAAGTTGGTCAAGGCGGAAGATGGAAACCCAGTTGACGCAACTTACTACCGAAGCTTAATAGGAAGTCTCAGATACTTATTACATACAAGACCGGATCTTAGTTACTCAGTCGGACTACTCAGTAGATTTATGCAAGACCCAAAGGATCATCACCTAAAAGCAGTAAAACAAGTAATCCGATATATCAAAGGAACAAAGGAGCATGGAATAATATACAAGAAAGAAGGCGGCTGCAGTATTACAGGTTACAGTGACAGTAGTTATGGAATCAATACCGATCAAGGAAAAGGAACTACTGGAATAGTATTTTACTTTGGAGAGTCACCTATTACTTGGTGTACTCAGAAGCAACCTACAGTGGCACTATCATGTGAATCAGAATTTATGGCGGCTACTGGAGCAGCATGTCAAGCTTTATGGTTAAAACGACTACTTAATGAATTAACTGGATGGCAAGAAAAAAGGATAACGCTTAGAGTTGACAACATATCAGCAATAGCACTCGTAAAGAACCCAGTTTTTCATGGAAGGAGCAAGCACATCGACATTCGCTATCATTTCATTCGTGAATGTGTAGAGAATGGTCACATCAATGTGGAACACGTCAAAGGAGAACTACAAAGAGCAGACATCTTAACAAAAGCTTTACCAAGACTCAAGTTCGTAACTATGTGACAAATGCTCGGAGTTCAAGACCTAGGACGAAGCAACAATCAAGATTAAGGAGGAGAATGTGAGCATATAATCTCGAATATTGCTCCATTTGAAGACAAACAAATACGAAGGACCAAACTTGTTCTTTAGAAAGTAAATAACCGCCAAAGCGGTTATGTTAGTTAAGTTAGTTACTTTATGTAAATACACGAATGGACATATCGATTCATTACACCGATTAGATTAGTATATATATGTACAAACTTGTAACGTTCTAAAGTTAGAAAAATCGATTAGTTATTCAATATACTTTGCAATTTCATTTTAACACACGTTTGGGACTAACAAATACAGCTTGCACCTGAGTTTCTCACCATTCATATACACTAATTAGAGTGTGTTTATTTTCAATTCACCAATCAAATCCTAAACAACACCTTTAGTATGTATTATGTAAGCTTATCTAGAAATATTAAAAGCTTGCCTTTTATGAATGGAATAAAAGCATATTAGATTTCTTAAATAAGTTAAACCGTTTATGTTTGTTTATAAAGTTTGTTTGGGGATTGAGCAGGTCTTGGTTAAAGATATTTGGTGATTATGTAGGAATTCGAAAAAGAACGATAACGGGGACAAACAAACATGTACCCTATCATGTCCATTATTTAGATAGATTGAAAACGAACCAATTGTTGGCTTATGTGCTGATGAGTTAATTGGAATTGCTGATTAGACCTGCTGGTGTATTCCATAAATGGCCATTGTATATATGTGACAAACATTGTTTCACCAATGTGGCGATATTGGACGCCAAAAAAAGAAAAGAAACTTAGCCCGAATCTCCCCACCAGCACCATTGGTTCTTATCCTGAAAGTTTGAAACCATTGAAATTAGTATAGTTCATCGAGAGTATATGGCTAATTGGTTGTAATACCTGAAATTCAGATAACGAGTAAAATTACCAAATTACCCCTGATAACATAAAACCTTATTAAACAACTTATAAAATTTTGAAATAATTCCAAAACATCTGAAATCGAACTATATCTAAAACAAATAATTTCTGGGACAATGTTACATCATTTTACATGCTCAAAAATTATCATACAAATTATTTAATTAAATCCGAAAATATACAAATTTAACTAATAAAATGTTTAATTCTTTTAATTAGATAATAGCTAAAATAAATTAAGGAAAGTTAAATCAAATCAACCCAAATATATATTTTGATCCTATGACCGAATATACTGATCTTGCCCCCCCCCCCCAAATTCGGTTTCTCAAAATATCATCAAATCTCTTTTATTTTCTCTTCAAAAACAAAACCGCATAAACACAATAAACCCTAAGCGACACATAAAATTCGACCAAGGATAGCACACGACTTCTAGGCTTGAACAAGGATTTTTTTGGTGTTATTGGAGGTGCAAGGAAGCTAGGAAAATTAAGGGTTGTTGCGTTTTCTCCTTGGTTCGTTCTTATTCTTTGTTTCTTGTCGAATTGTTCTAAAACAAGGTAATAATCCATGCGACTTAATCAAATGTTTTAAAATTAATATGGCATTTTTCCAGTGATCTTTAGATGTTATATGACTCATATAAAATATGTAAATCGATCCATGCATGCTAATCTAAGCGTATGAAAATATAATGGTCATAAAACATGTAAATCACAAATATATGTAATTCGAATTTCTGGGCATGATAGCTATTTTATTTAGACCTCTTATGATGTATTAGACCTGGGAAAAATGATAGATCGAATTATAGTAGCCTAAATCAAGTCGTTGTAATTTTAATGTCTAAAACGTACGTAAATATGCAATATATGCTAAACGAATTTTCTGGGCATGTTCATTATTTTTCGTGGGTTCTTTATAAGTAATATGATCTGGGAAAAATATGAGTTTGATTTTTAGAAGCTTAAAATTAACGTGGTGAATTATTGTTATAATCGGATTTCATGAAAACAAAGAAATAAAATAAAAGGAAAATCGGGGTAACTAGGGTTAGGGTTCTTGGATGAAATTCTGGTCATTAATGTTGTTTTAAGGATGAATTAATGATGGTTCAATGATTGGTGAAAAGTAGGGTTTGTATTTGTTGTTAAAAAGTCTTACCGATTTAAAGATAAAAGTAAAAGGACCTGTTTTGCCAACTTTGAAACTTCTGGGATATTTTTGTAAGATCATATACATCTGTAAGAATGTGGGAAAAATATAACTTTGGGGTCCTAAGTATAAATATTGCATAATAATGAATTATTGGCAAATTAGGGTTACGAATTGGAATTAATTAAAAGTGAGGGACCAAAAGTGTAAATCTGGAATTCTGAAGTTGTTTTGTGTTAATACTGATATAAAAAGGTTGTTGTGTAATTTTGAGGATTTATGGGCTAATTATGTAATTGTTATGAAAGTATGATTTAATATATATGTTTTGTAAACTTAAAGGGCTAAATATGTAAATTCTGAATTCTGAGGGGTCTAATATGTAAAGTACTAAATTCTGATGGTATATTCTGTAAATTTGAAATATAATATGCTTGGTTGGTAATTATGGATATTGTAGGGTTTAATTTGTAAAATATGTAATTATAAGGTTGGTTTTGTAAATTATGTAACTAAGGGGTGTAATCTGTAAATTGTGAAACTTAAGGGAATAAAATGTAATTCTGAATAAAATGAGTATATAATTCTGTAACTTAAAGTATTTTTCACTTAAGACCTTTGAATTAATGAAGTTACATTTAAAACCCTAAACTTTGCATAATTGTCATTTAAAACCCTAAACTTCTGTAACTTGATAAAATGTACTGTATTCCATAATAATCTCTGAATAAGGTTCAACCTAATCTGAAATGATAATATATGTTAATTATGGAAAACCTGCTAATTATGGAAACTTACTAAATCTGGAAAGTTACTAAAAATAGAAAGTACATAAAATGATGAGATAAACTAAAAGGAATAATCTGAATAAGAAACTTTAGTAATTCTGTCTTCCTCTTCCTTAGGTGTGAAGAAGGAGAAGTCTTGAGCTTTGTTTCTGTGTTTGTTTATTTTCTGCTGTGCTAATAAGGTACAGATATTCTGCCCTATTTCAGTAAGGGTGTTTCTTTCCCTTTTCTTTCAGTATTTCATTTTCCTTATTAGGATTCCCTATACCATTGCTATGTTCCCTCTGTCTGTGAATCTCTGTTATGATCTGTTATCTTGAACCTTTGCTTGAACCTTCTGCTATGATTTTCCATTTCTGAACCTTTGTTTAAACTCTGATTTGAACCTCTGATATTTCTGGACTTTAACATGAACCTTTTTGCCATGTACCCTTAAGATATGACCTTCTGATTTTGATAGTTCATTTGACCTCTGACCTCTGACATACAGTTTGATATCCGAGCCAATCACTAGGCATGAGGGTTTCATGTCCATGTCATTGATGCACCTTTGACATGACTCTAGGGCAGGAGAGTGATGACCTGTTCCGTCCCTGATTTATTTTATCTGGTGTGTTAAGGAGTTTCTGGCCACCGGGGGCGCATGGATGCATCCTAGTTCTGAATCTGTTATCTGTTATCTGATATCTGTTTATGTTTATGTATATGTTTATTATTATATCTGGTGACTGATGGTGTGTGCGATACACGTCACTCACATTATCTGGGAGTTGGCCATTCTACACAGGTTTGTTGCATTATATGGTATTATCTGTTATCTGGGCTCGTGATGGATTTCTGTTTTCCCTAAACCTAATTTGTTTCATTATCTCTTTTTCATTCTTTTCTTATTCCTTATTTCTTTTCCTATTCTTTCACTTTGATTCTGTATCTGTATAATCAGTATTCCTGATTTGTTCTGTACTGTTATCTGTTATCGTTTCTGTTATCTATATATCTGTTCACTGAGCTCTCGTAGCTCAGGCGCATTTCTTTTCCTGCGGCAGGTACTTAAGCTAGGAAGCTGGGTTTTAGCTTTGGGATGAGAGCAATCTGATTTGGAGTTTTGACCTTAGTGATTTTAGCTTTACCATATGGATCTCTATTTATTTTGATATGCCATTGTTTAGGCATTTGAATATTGGATTTTGTACTTCAGTTATTTTGTCTTACATTTGATATAAGTCATGTTGACTTATTTTGGATTTAATGTTAAAGACTTCCGCTGTTTTGTTATTGAATGTTATGTTTGTTCTAATATGAAGCCATATATTTGTGACATCTTTGCCCTTGTCGGGTTGGGGTGTTACATTGGTTCTTACCCTGTGAGTTATAATCCCTCTTTAGTTGGCTAAGTAGCTAACTGACATCCGATGGGGTAGGTTATAAATATCTAACTTTATATTTATACGAGTTGGTGAATAAGTACTCATCTGGTGGGAATTAGCAGGTATATGGCACCATTGCAGGGAGTCATATCGATGGATGAAAACACCATGCCTCAATCACCGATACAGGTGCTATTTATTGTTTTATATATATATATATATATATATATATATATATATATATATATATATATATAACATGAGGCGCTATACGTAGATAATGCCACATAAACGCCACCTCAATGCCACATAATTAATTTATATGCCACCTAATCACATTTTGTCCACCTAAGCAACTATTAATCCTATCAAAATTTCGGAATAAATCTGTAAAATTCGGATTAAAATTGTGTAAAAATGCAAGCTAATAGATTCGAACTTGGGTTAGTAAGACTGCCATACATCTTTACCACTGCACCAACACAATTTTTGTGATTTATCTTGCAGCATATTATTGATAAAGGTACGTAATTAAATAACCCCTACCATTCACTTGGATAAAATTTAGTCGGCTTATTAGGAAAAATATACGAGAAAACCCTAATCATCAAAACTGACCATGAAGAAAACTCCATCATGATGGAATTTTTATTCTAGGTCATGTACAGCTTTGAGAATTATTGCTAAAATGTTAAAGGTGATCATTTCAAGGTATGATTTTTGTTTTTAATCTTTGGTTTATGATCTATTTGATATTAAATTAACGAATTATTATTGATTTTGACATTAGGGTTCTTGATAAAAGTAGGGTTTAAATTATTTTTTTGAATGTTTACTATCACTATTAAAAAACACTCATCGTTAACGAATCAAAACCATCATTAGAAAAAATGGCACACTTCTTCCAGGTTGTATTGAGATAAATGATATTGTGTTTTTAATTCAAAAAAGCAAGTATTTTGATCTTTATTTGTTAGTATTTTGATCGTTATATTTTTCATGTATATCATTCAGCTTGCCATGCTAAATTTTTATACATTAAACTTTTCATGTATTCAATCTAAGTTTGTGTATGTTTCTTTTAATTAAGTAACCCGAGCCACCCTTATTGGATTTTGGATGTTTTGCTTTATGTGGTTCCGTTGTCTGTAATAGTGAAGGATGACCTCTTGATTTGTTTCATCATTATAAGGAATTTAGGTAATATTGTGTTTTTAGATACACGGGTTTGATATTTAGTAATTTTGGTTGGTTTAATGTTTATGTGTTTTTTGTAGGTATTGTATCGAGGTAAATGTGATTGGATTTGTGAATTTTCTGTTACAAGGATGTGATTTGGTGTGTTATTTGGCTACTCGAAGCCATGGTAATAGACGACATTATCTGTGGTAACAGACGTTCGTACAACTGTAGACCGGAATCCTGCTATTGGTGTTCTTTTGATGGTATATATTGAATTACTGTTCCTTCTTAAATTGGTGTTAATATTTAAGATAAAAGCCACGTTAGTACCACAATTTCAGACCACCCGTCATTGGAATTTGCATCTCAAAGTGTACTTTAGATTTCAGAAACACATCCGTTGAATTTTATGTTTTTGTTTTGTTTACTTTCTTTTTGTTCTTCACATTCCTGCTTTTTCAGATTTACCATTGATGCCAGTCGAAATACATGATTTACTGGCTTTGGATACGAAATCATGAAGCTTTAATGACATTGACATAAACTTTCAACGTGACCTTAGCTTCTGGGAAGCATTTATCTATCCATGTATATCCTTAATCTTCTTCTAATCTTCTTTTAATATGTTTTTTAATACAAATAAATTTTGTTACTGCTATTAAGTCTTCATATACATCAGCTATGTAAATGTGCTCACTGCATCACATATTGCAGCTTCAGATGGTGTGCGTCACAACATAATCAATAGAATCTCTTTTTTATTGAATTCGTTTCAAAATTTGTATATAAAGGCACATCAGATTTTTTGGCCATAATAACCAAAATGAATCAGATACAAAATATAAATGACCATCTCGAAATTTGTAAATAAAGGCGCATCGCATGAAATTTTCAACAAATTTTTATTCTATATTTTCCTGTGTTTGCAGGGGCTTCAATCACTGGGTTGTCTCATGAGGTTTTGTTTAGAGGGTTTCTTCAGTTGGTGTCTTTAGAGGATGCACGGGGTGGGTTCAATTGGTGGATACAGTGTGTAGGTTCAGGGGTTGTTCTGTTGATGGGTTTAGTTGGTAGGTTCAACGGGTCAGTACAACCGCAGGTATCAAGAGCGGCTAAATAAACAGGTTGGCAATGGTATTGTTGCCTAGACTTGCTTTAAGTGGGCTGGAATGGACACACGACGTGTCATTTGAGCTCAGGCCTGTTGTCGGATCAGCAGTGGTGAAACTCTTCATGTGTCTTTTAATTGGAAGACAGTCAAGTGTAACACAACGACTCGGTATGTGATAACATTATTTTTTAATAAAATCAAAAATAACTTGAGGTTTATATCTGAATACATAAAGTTTCGAACATCAGATGTTTCACTTTTTATTTATTTTAAAAACTGAATAAGTTAATCCAATCGATTAAGAAGCATAACTACCTCTATTTACAATTGCCTTAGATTTGAGTATAGTGGAACACTAAATTGCATCTTAATTTGAACATTTGAAATTGCAATGGTCAATCTGAGCAATCCCAGTCTCGAGGTTACACCCACACCACTAGACAACCGCAGGTATCAAGAGCGGCTAAATAAACAGGTTGGCAATGGTATTGTTTCCTAGACTTGCTTTAAGTGGGCTGGAATGGACACACGACATGTCATTTGAGCCCAGGCCTGTTGTCGGATCAGCAGTGGTGAAACTCTTTATGTGTCTTTTAATTGGAAGACAGTCAAGTGTAACGCGACGGCTCGGTATGTGATAACATTATTTCTTAATAGAATCAAAATAACTTGAGGTTTATATCTGAATACATAAAGTTTCGGCCATCGGATGTTTCACTTTTTCTTTATTTTAAAAACTGAATAAGTTAATCCAAACGATTAAGAAGCATAACTACCTCTATTTACAATTGCCTTAGATTTGAGTATAGTGGAACACTAAATTGCAGCTTAATTTGAACATTTGAAATTGCAGTGGTCAATCTGAGCAATCCCAGTCTCGAGGTTACACCCACACCACTAGACGGCTCAGCGGAGTATTGTGAGCGTATAGCCGCCAATGGTGTATCCCGACTAAATGTTGGGAGTTTTACTAAAGTATATCGTGGTTTGTTGATCGCGGCTCTTATTCATTTAAAAGATTGTCATTCAGGCTCACCAATTGACTCTAGGAAAATGGACAGAATTATAGCGCGGTTAGGAAATGTCTTGAAAGCAGATAATGATATTCGAAGTGCTAAAACATCGGTATCTTTAGCTGTTACTCACACTGAAAGGCGGCTTCACCAAATGATGTTTTCAGATAGGCATTATGATAGAACTCCGATAATGAATTGTGAATGTGTGGATGCAGGTTAGGTTAAAGTGCTCTTGCTGTAAAAGAAAGGTAAAGGACATACCTGCGGAAGCCAAAAGCCTAAATGGTACTATTATGCCACCTACACATAATCGGAGTCTTGCTAATTAAATCTCTCTGTTCACAATTGATAAAAGGTACCAATGCAACTTTCCTTCATATTTATGTAGCATATTGAAGTGCTTTGAGAAATAGTTTTCCATCCAAGGTTCTCAATATCACAACCAGGAAGTCTCCCTGTTGTGAAGGTATTTGTCATTTATTGTGTCTCTTTAGGTTGAAGTATATTAAGTAGTAATACCCCAGCTCATAGCTTATTACTTGTGCTAGAACAATATATATGGCAGGATGTTTTTTTGTGTGTGTTTGAAATGCACCTGTTTGTTTTATTTAGTTGAATGTAAAGGTGATAAAATTGATAAAGTTGGAAATAATAATTGATTAAAGTCTATGACAGTTGAACAGGTCCTTGATTTTTGTAACTACCACTCAAAACAAGCTTAAATAAACACCCCGTAAGAGTGCTTATTAGCCGAGTCAAATAATGGCAAAAGTCATCCAACACCCCCTGACAACTATTATATATATGTATGCAGGTAATGAAGGTTGGGTCTGTTACCATTATATGGAACAACACCCAATTAAGATATCAGTTGCAGCCAAAGTTTCTGATCTACATGGCGGTGTACAAACATCAGTTGCAGGTAGCTTATAAGGTGTGTTTTTAATGGCTTTGGTCTATATTGATTTCATGTTGGAGATTAAGAGTTACATTTTTCTTATAGATCTATGCTTAATGTTATGGGATCCATATGTAATTGAGCGTGTCCTTATAGTTGTCATCGAGCTTATTTTGTTGTGTTGCCCGAGACATGTTAAAGGTAATTACAATAATTGGAGATTAGACGGGTGTAGACAAATAAAAACATTGTCGTATGATGTCTTTGTTCTATAAAATAGTTTTTGGTGTTTTCTCAATATAGGACACGATTTTCTTGAATTATTTGATTTGTTGAGACTATTTACATTACAAACTTTGGTTGCTACAGAACTATCTTTGTCTACTTTCTTAAGTTTGAATGCTTTGTTATAGATTACAGAAAATCAGGCAATGGATATGGCGACTTCTATTGTCACACGAGGGAGTCGGTCCGGTGGTGAGACAACAGATATAACTACCCCTATGATAACTACAAAGGTATGCCCTCTCACGTTTAGTTCTTTTTCTGTATGTATTTGTTACTGATGCTATTGAGTTGTAAAAATATTTAATAATAAACTGGGTAGCTACAAACTCCATTATCAGGTTTGCTATTCTTTACCTAAAGTGTAAAAAGCTACGCCTATAGAATTTGTAGCTTCATTTTCTTCGAATAACTAAGAAACTGATTATCACAACACAACAATATTAGGCTTATGAGCGTATTTGGTTTGGTTTGTATTTCATAAGCTGATATTTTCTGGCTTATGAGCTTATTATGACTTTATGGGGTGTTTGTCTAAGCTTATTTGATGGACTTAGAAGTAAGAAGCTTACTGGAAATTTGATAAGCTCATTTTTGTGGGCTTATGAGCTTATCCACTTGAGCTTATGAGCTTATAAAGTTCTTAAGATGAAGTGAATATGATCACAAGCCTGAAAATGTGAGCTTATGAGTTTATCAAACTGTTGGAGTATGCTCGTGTCATAATTACTAACTATATGGCTAGACATATGTGAGCCTATGGGGTCACACACATATACACTGAGGTGCCACTTTATATATCGTATTTACTGTATTTAAGATATATAAATAACCGTAAGTAACCAGGAACCGCTATTGGGCTTCTAATGAATAAGTAATGGACTTATTACATTGGACTAGAAAACAAATGGGAAGCCCATTTTGGAGCCCATGTATGGCCGACCTTGTAAGGCCTTGTGGAAGGGATTTTGGTTTTGAATAATTAGAAAAGATACATGATTATCTCCATATAATTATCATAACTAATGACCAAGAAAACCTCTCTCTCTCCCCACTCCAATCTCACGGCACAAACCCTAATTCCCAATTAGGGTTTTTGTCTTTCATCAATCTCCATTGAATCTTGTTCATTCAAGGGTGCTTGATTGGTTACGGTGGTTGAAGGACTAGCATCCATTGGCGTACGGTGACGTGTAGTGTGTTTCACACTTAGAGGAGATCAACCTTATTGATCTCTTGGGTTTCTTGATCAAGTCGTGGGTTATAGTGTTGTTGGTGACTCCCGGATCACGCTACAAAGGTATAACTTATGTGTTTATTGTTTTGATTGATCATATGGCACTATGGATCCTTGTATGGTGATTTTTATCCGCTGCGTTTTATATTAATTAATTGTTAATTCATGTTTACATCACCTATAGTGGTATCAGAGCCATCATATGTTGTCATATGATCATCTTGTATGCGTAAAAATGGCTAAAAACTTTTGTTTTTAATGGATTTAAAAGTGTGATTTTAAAACAGCCCCTAGGGCTTGAATATTCTGAATATGTCGACTTTATTAAGGTCTTAAGATCTGGACTTTTTGATCCTATGGCCAT
The DNA here is from genome assembly GCA_021014915.2 of Artemisia tridentata subsp. tridentata. Classification (NCBI taxonomy): domain Eukaryota; kingdom Viridiplantae; phylum Streptophyta; class Magnoliopsida; order Asterales; family Asteraceae; genus Artemisia; species Artemisia tridentata. The sequence goes on from CP139509.1 coordinate 331,787,217, forward strand.
TTGTTATGCATACGTTGTTTGTTTACTTGATCGGTACCCGTAAAATGGCCTAAAAACGTGTTTTTTGAGAGATTTTTAACCCAATTTTTAATCAGCCCACGAGGCTTATTTTTCTGTGGTAAAATGGTGTTAAGAAGGTCCTAATATCAGTGGGTTATGAGTCTATGGCCATTTGTCACGCGTACCATTCGGGGTTTTAATTCTTGTTAATTATTTCTTCGATTCGTTGGCTAACAATTTAATTCTTGTTATTTATTTTGTTATCCATGGCAAATACATGCATGTTTGTCCATGGAGTTAGCCAACACCATGTAATAATATTTATTTGAATGTATTATTATGTGTTCATATGCAAAGCCGATGAAAACCTAGACCACTTATGCGTTGTGATTGTGATTGTTGGTTGGTTTTTCTTGTTTTGGGGTTTGCCATTGTTTCGGCACTTTTGTAATGTATTTCAATTTTGGTTTTGCCAATGTTTGGGCATTTTACATTAGATACAAAGTAGATTAGTTGTATTTTACTTTATATGTATTGTAATCAAGAGCTTGGAAGCAAAACGCGAAAGATTGAAGAGTTGTAGACTGAAAGTTGCTGCTGGACACCTGTTGGGAAAACGTGCTTACCTGCTGATTGGTAAGGTATTTTTTTCTAAAATTTTTGGTGCAGGTCCACAAGACATAGGGCTACAACTTTGTCAACTGGGCCGAATCATGAGAAGGTGATCTTACTGGGCTTTTGGGCCTTGCAAAAAAGAAAAACTGGGCTGACAGAAACTGAAGTTCATGTGCATAATGGGCTTTTTACTTGCTCATGATTGTCTTAGAGCAAGTGGGAGCCCTCCATGTGGTTGTAATATATGTCCCTAGTTGACTCTTGGTTCTTGTGATGGCTCACAAGACCAAGCATAGGATTTTCATCGGTTGAGGCTTTGCATATTGTGGTTGAATGTTTGGTTGGTTGTTTTTATGTATGTTGTGACTACATGTAAAACGAAAAATGTTTTCTTAAAACTTGAAACTAAACATAAACCATTTTAAACTAAGTCTTATGATTTAGTTTAACTAAGTTTAAATATGATTTGAAACTTAAAAATCATTGTTTTCTAAATAACACTTAAACTAGTTAAGATTGTTTATTTATTGATTTATTGTATTGTCCATACTTAATAATCCACTTAGGATATCTATTAGTCTTGAAAATGGACAACTTGACACACATAAATTAAAACAATGATTAGACTTAAGTTAAGAAAAGTTTTTTAACTTGTGCTACGAAGAATGAATGCATGCTTCTTTCGTACACGTTTTTGATTCACATCAAAACTATTTACCCGTCAAAATTTAAGTCACGCCGTCCAATTATGAGAACACTTGCAATTACCTTTTAGCATCTGGTCAGACCTAGGCTGAATTGTAACCCAAGGTGACTATTCTCCATGGTCAGACCTAGGATTATTCTCACAGTTTTCAAATTGGATGACTTAATCGAGTAGTGTGGTCAGACCCTTACCCGAGGCAAAGATGGGACTAAACATGCCTACATGACACTAGTTGTTTGACACTAGATGCCATGAGTCCCATAAGGATCTAAGAGTTGTACATGTAATACAATTGGTGATCGTCGCCTACCTATTGAATCCACCATTTCTAGTAGATCAACTGCATTAATGGTCGAACCTCAATGAGGATCTTAGCCTTTTCGTAAATTAATTGTTTTAAATTATAAACATGGGGTAGTTAATTTATAAAAGGATAATTATCGAAAATACTAAAATTGAACTTTGTAAATTCAATTAATGCAACGCATATCGTAAACAAGAGTTTGTTCTTTTCTTGTTAAAAGGACGAACTAAGTCGATCTTTCCTTGTAAGAAAGAGACTTATTCCTATCCTTTTTCTTTATGAGGAAAAGCCATAATAGGAATATTTGAATTTTCCTAATTCTAATTAAACTCAAGGAAAACCTACTCTAGAAATCGTGATGTCTTGTAAAAGTCAAAACGGTTAAGTATGGTTACACATCTTATTCCTTCAACGTTGTTTTATAACCCTTGTTTCGGTTTTGAAACATTGAAGAAATATAAGATATTTGGACAACCAAGAACACGTGCACTTGACTTGACCTCTTTGGTCAGACCTTAGGGCCATTTCAACCCATGGCGAATTTTGCTCATTGGTCAGACCTTTGGCGATATTTGCATGTTCTTGCTTGGTCAACCTATTTCGTACTAGCTACCAAACTAAAATGAGTTTAAATAATTAGAAGACGGAAGTATCAATAAACCGCAATGTGGTAAAGGCAATTACTAGCATGATTACCTAGCAGTTTGCCTTAACCCAATATGCCTACTAAGGTCCTACATACCCTTGTGGTAAAGTAGACCAATTATGGAGGAAATGCATGCCTATTTTCAAGTTAAAATAGCAATGATGGCTACCCCATCATCTATATGTTAGAACTTGATGCACTTTCTTGAATACCTAAGTACATGTTTACTAGTCAAAGTGACTCACATTAGCAATAATGTGTAGATATTCAAAGAAAGATGGAAAGTATCCAATCACTACTCACTCTCCACTAGTGACGTAACATATTGTAATGTTGTCTAATCCAGTGGGAGCTACGTGATTATATTACTGGTGACGTAACACATGTAATGTTGTCTAATCCAGTGGGAGCTGTAAGCTTTATTACTTGCAAGTTGCCCATCTTATTTCCAGATTGTCTTGAAATAATACACTACTTTCCACGTGTTAAGCATCATAGTTTATATAAGAACCATTGCATAAGTTTTATATGATAACTTGTCGCGTTCCTGATGTTGCTTCCTCAAATGTTATCTATAAAATTGTTATGCATGATTCATTATTCAAACGATAAAGTTCTACATATCTATATTTTGATTTTTGACTAAAAATCATATGTTATCTTATACATTGTCATATTGCTCATACAAACAAACGAGCGTAGTGTTGTTTGCATGCTCTCACGATGTTGTGCCATGCACAAGTGGGAGAAATCTTAATGGTGTGCAAGGTACAACATATAACAATATGACTAATAGTTTTTCTTGACTGAAAGGTAAGAAACCAAAATTCTACTAGGACTTCTACACATAAAATGTAGGTTGCCCTAATTAGAACAAATATCAAGATAACATGAAAAGCTACTTCAACATATTCACTGAATTGTTTAGTAAATATGATTATGTCTTCTTGTAATGTCATAATCATGAAGTATGAAATTAACTTGAAATTACTATTGAGGCCAAGTGTCGGCGCTCGTAATTACTTTAGTTGAATATGTTTAGGTCTCTTGTAAAGACACAAACATCAATTCAGTTAATTGTTGAAAGACAAATAACGTAAACTAAGACGTTGATTTGTTATGTCTTCTTGTTAAGACATGTACACTTACGACGTATAACATTAAATGTTTATGTTTTCTAGTCAAAACATACACATGAAGTAAAGTATGCAATAGGCTAAAATTACTATTGATGTCATCTGGTTTGACCTGGTTGGCAGATATGTAAGCCAAAAGTATAAGTTCATCTAATGAGTTGTGTGATAGTCTCACAACATCAGTCCTCATGGAATACCACAACTTTATGGTATGTCCATCATGGAAAATCAAACACTATTGATATTGTTTGATCTTTGATGACTTAAACTGTTTTACCTCCAAAGCTATCAAGGTTAGAAAATTGGATGTGCCATGTGTACACTCAATATGATTCCAACCCAGAAGGAATTTAAGACACCATTGTATTATGGCATGGGATGAATCCCATTATGTCTTAATTGAAGTTCTTAATTTGTTAACTACTTAAGAGTAAATAATTAACAAACTAGAGTCAAGAACTAACGATGTATTATGGATGTCCCACTTGAAAACAATTTATTGTTACTCAAGATGCTGAGTATCTAGAGATTAGTCTCTACATACAAAAGCAAGTGGGAGTACCTTTAGACCTTGAAGTTATTCAAGAACTAAATACACAACCTTCTGAGTACACTTGCTAATGTCATACTATGGTTGAACATGCATATGTTAAACCATAGATTGATATCTCTCATTCATAAATCCGCAAGGATTCCTCTTGCACCTGAATGATATAGTTTTTTATATCAATGCTAAGAGACATAAGTTAGAGGATCATGGTGAACCTGCTAACTACTGAGATGCATTATCAGATATTGTATCTGATGAGTAGCTCAAAACTATGAATGTTAAGATGCAGCCCTTAAAAGACAATCACTCATGGAGCTTGATTGATCACTTACAAATCAGTTAGACTGTGAGGTTAAGAATGAGTTTCTTGATAAGAAGACTCAAAAGGGAAAACTTGTACACAAGTTTAATGCACGACTAGTAAAAGGAGTTTACTCATACTCAAGTAATTGACTATGACTAAATCCTTCTGCCTAGAAACATTAAATGTATAAAGATGATTAATTGTCATACCTGTTTTCGTATAAATGAAATATGACAATAGGATATCAAAACACTTTTCTTGTTGATTACCTTTGCGAGGACGATGAGTAATCAAAAGGGTTTATGAATCCATATAATCTTTATTATGTATACAAGATAAAATAATCCATGTGTGGATTAGATCATGCATCTAGAAGCAAAGATCTTGAGTTAATTATAAAATCATTAATTTGATTTTGATTAACAAGATTACTCCTAAGTACACTAAGAGCAAGTTGGAGCACTGTATTTATTTTCTTAAATCTCATATGTCGTTAACATATTAGAAACAATATTCCATCTAAGCTAGACTTTAATCCTTAGCTTGGAATGAAGTTTCTCTTGAGGGATTTATAAAATAAGACATACAACCTTGTTATGTATATGTTTATTAGAATAAACATAAGCGGTTATTAAGTCTAAACATAATATGACACGTTATTGAGGAGAGTCTCAATGATCAATCTTACTTGATGAGATTGAAAACATGATTGGAAATCTTAAGTTTGACTGAAGGATTCATCATGTAAGTCATATTAAGTATTGGACTATATATTTATCATTTGCATGAATGCAAGATGAGTTGATAACAACCAATATCTAAGTGAAAGTCGTTAGATAATTGTTAAAAGAACATTATATTGGACCTACATAGGACCAAAGATATGTTCAAACGTTTACGGATATATGAGGAACTCTGTTTTGTCACACCCCGAAAATCGGGTCCAGCGGAAGCATTCATGTCACTGGGGTGCTACTCAATTGGTATCACAACACAAGGTACAAAGAAGGGTTTTACCTTAACCGTTTAAAATGAAATTCATTTACAAAAATGTTAAATTTACATAATTCAAGAGTAGTGCGGAAATAGGCCCATAAATAAGTAAAGCGGTCCAAAATGTAAATATCAGAGTCGTCTATGACCATGCCCCTTGCCAAGCGCCTCCAGATTTATGCTATCATCTAAAACCTGAAAATACATGCTAAAAAGGTCAGCTTACGCTGGTGAGTTCATAGGTTTCAGTTTAAAAAACATGGCTGAACCAAAAGGTTTTCAAGTTCAAATCATCGTTCGCAAGCAAGTCAAGTCTAGCATAGGTCCACACTGCCTAAATCACAGTTCTAACACCAAATCCACAAGTAATGACATAGTCAAAGCATCTCGAACCATAATCAGTCATACAGATACTACACCCATATAGTGATGCGCCAACTGAGCCCAAAATGTTTCTCATACTCATAACCAAAATCACGTGGGGAGCTACCCCGATAGATCTATCAACACGTAGGCTCTCAACAGAGAGTTAACAGTTACATCAACTGAACTTATATCACGTAGGCCCTCAATAGAGAGTTAACAGTTACACAAACTGAACCTATACACGTAGGCTCTCAATAGAGAGTTAACAGTTACACAAACTGAACCTATACACGTAGGCTCTCAACAGAGAGTTAACAGTGGCGCCGTCATGTACTCACAAAACAAACATGTCACAGCATATAATCACATCATCGCACGTATATGTCCAAAATCATGTAACACAGTAGTTCACAGTATAAAAAAAGTTTGTAAATCATTAAGTTTAGTGAAAAACAACGAGCATGTATTCTCCCCCAAAACAGTTATAAAACAAGTAAAAGTAGGGGCCATGAACTCACCTTAGCCACAGAAATGCAAGGTCACAACTAACACGACTGGCATCTAGAGCATATCACAACGTTCTCAAAACACTCGGCACGAGGGTACACGAAGGTACAAGCACAGCGGTACACAACGGTCTAGGATCGGCACAACCTAAAACGTATACGATTATCTCAAAACACGTCTCGCAAAATAGTAAAGTTTATAAAAGACAATGTGTCGTAGTTTTCGTGGATTACTTAGTTTCAAAACTTATCAAAAGCTTAGTTTCAACATTTCGTGTGGTGTGGTAAGAAGACATAGACTTGACATACAACTCACGCCAAAGAGGAATAGACATCGACATAGTCGAGAGAATACTGACGAGAACTCAAACCAAGAAAGACAACCCTAGAAGTTTACGACAAACAAACATCTCAATAAAAAAATTTAGTTCGTACGTTTCGGTATTTACCCCGTTGTCCCAAATAACTTGTATAAAACATAACCGTTTTATAAAAATAAGTTTAACTAATAAAATTAGTTTTTCTCAAGTCGTCGAAACTTGGGTTAATCAAATAAGAAATTTCAATATTTAATAAGTTTATGTCTCGCTATTATTCTCGTAAATATTAGTTTTGGTTTTATTGAAGATTTTGTGTCCGGTCCGAGTCTAATATATTAAAGTCTTTTCGAGTTTAATATATTATACCGTCCCAAGTCTCAAAATGTCCAATGAATCCAATATCTAATATTGTACATCCGATAACGATCCATAATTTTCCAAACAATACAAATCCATTATATGTCCAAAGTCGAGTCGTAACCCATTATTCAAATCCAATTCAAAGTTTTTGTATAGTCCGAAACGTATCAATAATATCAATGTCGAAGCCAATAAAGAACTCGCTTGTCAATAATATTTTAACACCACAAGTTTATAACAAACATACTCTTATAAAATATGTTGGGCTTTAGCCCATTTAATCCACAATCCAAGTCCATCTTACTCAAAAACTGCTAAAAGCAGTGAACCTCTTTGACTCACATTTTACACACCAGTTTATAGCACTCTATGACCTTTCGATTGACCAAGAATTAGAGCTAGGCTCTCGGCACCTATGTGGGTTTCGAACCAGAAGCATAAAAACATAACAACTTATAACCAAAGACATATAGCAACACTTCTTATGCCGAGACCATGGGAGGTCTCGGCTTCAAATCTGTTGACAACGATAGACTCCAATCGGACCAAAATGGAATTTACAAGACTCACCGAGACCACTTGGTCTCGGTTAGGATTTACCTTGTTCGAACCAGTAGCGACCAAAAGTCACGACTCCCACCAAGTCCTAACATCACGACACCAAAACTGTAACGAAGAATGCATTTACTTGTTATGCCGAGACCAAGAGGTCTCGGCTTGAAACTGCTTACCGTGACAGCCAAACAAACGCGACCAAAACTAATTATAACTCAAGTATAGGATTAAAACTAGCATCTACAACACAACATTAAAATGTATATCGCTTAAGTCAAACCGAGCCAAAGCAAGTATGGGTCAACCCGACCCGTTTTCAACCCGAAACAAAAAGACACTATTACAACAATTTTTCTTACCACTCGAAAATCCATATTAATCCATTTTAAATTCCAAAATAAATCCGTTTTATGTTCATCCACGAAAACAGTAACAAACATGAGTAAAATCAGTTCATCCAAAAATAATAAATAAGAAACGGGGTTTTTCTCGATTTTTACCATGACGAGAAAGAGAAAGAGAAGAGACGGAAAAACAGCGGCTGTGGTGGTGGAGTGTTGACCTCGAACCAAACAAGCTTCTTGAACGACCTTCGATCTACACTTATCTTCAATAAAAATAGAGAAATGTGGCAGTGAATGGGTGGTGGTGATCGGTATCTTTAAGAAAGAAAGAAGAGGTGATGGTGGATGTGGAGTTGTTGGTGGATATGAAGAGAAGAGAAGAGGCGGCGGCAGTCAGCCGGAGATGGCCGGAAAAATGGCGGCTGAGAACCCTAGGAGGGGAGGCAGAGAAGATGAAATGGGTATAATAACCCTAAAAATCTTATAAAGTTGTTTATATAGGGGTAGGTTGGGACTTGTGGCAAACCCTAGCGCGCCCTCAGGGACTGAAAATGTATATTTCTTCATATCTCTAACGAAACGTAAACGAGACTAAATAATCGTGTTATAAATATTTCCCGAGCACCCGAAAGTTATTCCAAAAATCTTTAAAGTGTTTTTCCATTAATTTTGATTATAAATACGTGTACCTTTATTTCTCGTTGCCCGAATAAATTAATATTCGCGTTTAGAATAATTTTTCCAATAAAAAAAACGACCATTCGTACGCCTCGTTTCTCACGAATAAAAAAAATAATAATCAAAACAAATCGTCGATTGTGCCAGTACGCGTTGTGTACGAATTTTACGTTTCTCGAGATAAATTCACGTTTTCAAACCTGATAAGTTCAGAAAGGATCCGTTTATGAGAAACAGGGGAAAGTCTCGTATAAAAATATATTCAGAAAATTACGGGTGGTTACAGTCTCACCTCCTTAACGGAATCGCGACCTCGCGATTCAATTCAAGTCACTCTTTACGGTTGAAAACGGATGAGTATATACATGCGAGGATTCATCCTCACGTTCCCGCGAGAATTCAAGACTTTTTCGCGAGCTTCGAAGTGCTTTGTTGTTAGGGATGCGACTTTACTAAAGTCGTTCGAATTCACGGTTCATGATTTCGTTAGGTTTCCCAACCATTGCCACACTCGATTAATCAGGTAGAGGTGCGGGATTCGCTACAGAGGTCTAGCTTCTGATATAGCAGCAAAACAGCAAATCATCTTACAAAATGATTCATCAAATGATTTGTCAAGCAACTTATAGGATAATAGGAAAAACAATTTCATCATTTGTAAAATTGTAGCAAGGTCAAAATTTTGGATTTTTAGTTTGATTCATAGCATCGTAACAGGAAAACAGTTCGTCATTTATAAAATGGTAGTAAGATCAAAATTTTGATTTTCGTGAAATAGTAGTAAAACATTTTGTAGGATGACCGCAAATGGTCGGTAGAAAAATCAAAGGCAGTTTGTAAATTAATGGCAACACGGTTTATTATCCTATAAGAGGTTAGCAAAAATAGCTGGTGTTTCCCGAGGTACGAGAGAAAAATTCGGTGATTGTCCCAAGGAACGCGGTTCAGGTTACTCCTTAGGGTCTTAAAATTTCTGTTGGGCGTGGAATCTCTGCCAAGTAAAGAGTTTAGCGAGTTCAGAGTACAACTCTGAGGGAGGATGCTGATTGCTACAAGCAATCTATCGGTTGGATCAGTAATGTGCATAGTACTTAAAGCGGGAGATACAACATTGATTGAACAGCTTTGATTGAACAACATCGATCGGAAAAATGAGCATCATCAATTGAGCACAACGCTTAAGGTAGAGGCGACTGTAACAAGACCACAACAAAACAAGGCCGAGTAACAAATCCAAATCCAGGATGACGTCCAAAATCACAAAATCAAGCTACTCGAATTAAATCAGAATCAAAACCAATCCAAACATAGTCGATATCGAATCCAAACGTAGTCAAAAATCGAATCCAAAAGTTCCAGAATCAAATCCAAACGTAGTCAAAAATTAAATCCAGACGTAGCCAAAATCAAACATAAGCGTAGATAAAATCAAATCCAAACGTGGCCAAAATCAATTCCAAACGTAGCCAAAATTCAAGACCAAACATGGTCAAAATCAAATCTAGACGTTCCGGTAAGCTCGGACGGCTTATAGCGCTCTGAAGGGGTTACAAATAAGCAACTCGGATTCAAACGGTGCCAATCGGATCTAACTCGACCCGATGCAAAATACGGCCAGACGGCGGCAAACAGGAATTTCATATAATGGAGGAGTATAGCGATGCCAAGGGCATTACGATTCATGTGGTTGTTGGATGCCAGTGTGTTGTGTGTGTTGAAGTAAAATTCCAATGTCTGTGTACCCACGCGAAATGGTACCATCCCAAAAATCAATGACCAACCCGAACATAATTCCATTACAACTACTCTAAGTATTGCAAAATTCACCTCTGAGTCGGACATAGGTGATCAGGCTATGTCCCACTGTCCCTGGTTGAATATAGGTGATCAGTCTATATTCACCCGAGGTTCAATGAATTTTGGAATACTCAGCCTAGTTATACTAGCAGTATGTCCTTTACATCTAAAATCATTCCCAAAACCACGACAAGTGTACAAACTCGACATTCAATAATGAGATTACGCAAGGAAATAGCATAACTCCGTGACAGGTACGGTGCGTGCATAAGCATATAGAAATTCTTATAGTGTACAACTAAAAAAACGCGGATATAAAATATCCAATAGTCATGCACACATCTCAACAAGTATACAATCAAGCATCTCATCAAACAACTCGTCAAATATACCAAGAACATCTCATCTAATATATCATAAACATCACGTCAAATATATCATCAATTATCTCGTCATATCAATTATATCCTTAAACAAAATCATACGCGAGGCATCAGCTTGGCAGGCAGGCACGTGGCGGTCATAGGGTTAAGTTTTCATAAAAGTGGTTATAGTCCAGGTTTTAGAAAATAAACCCAGTTCTCTATAACCTAGGCTCTGATACCAATCTGTCACACCCCGAAAATCGGGTCCAGCGGAAGCATTCATGTCACTGGGGTGCTACTCAATTGGTATCACAACACAAGGTACAAAGAACGGTTTTACCTTAACCGTTTAAAATGAAATTCATTTACAAAAATGTTAAATTTACATAATTCAAGAGTAGTGCGGAAATAGGCCCATAAATAAGTAAAGCGGTCCAAAATGTAAATATCAGAGTCGTCTATGACCATGCCCCTTGCCAAGCGCCTCCAGATTTATGCTATCATCTAAAACCTGAAAATACATGCTAAAAAGGTCAGCTTACGCTGGTGAGTTCATAGGTTTCAGTTTAAAAAGCATGGCTGAACCAAAAGGTTTTCAAGTTCAAATCATCGTTCGCAAGCAAGTCAAGTCTAGCATAGGTCCACACTGCCTAAATCACAGTTCTAACACCAAATCCACAAGTAATGACATAGTCAAAGCATCTCGAACCATAATCAGTCATACAGATACTACACCCATATAGTGATGCGCCAACTGAGCCCAAAATGTTTCTCATACTCATAACCAAAATCACGTGGGGAGCTACCCCGATAGATCTATCAACACGTAGGCTCTCAACAGAGAGTTAACAGTTACATCAACTGAACCTATATCACGTAGGCCCTCAATAGAGAGTTAACAGTTACACAAACTGAACCTATACACGTAGGCTCTCAATAGAGAGTTAACAGTTACACAAACTGAACCTATACACGTAGGCTCTCAACAGAGAGTTAACAGTGGCGCCGTCATGTACTCACAAAACAAACATGTCACAGCATATAATCACATCATCGCACGTATATGTCCAAAATCATGTAACACAGTAGTTCACAGTATAAAAAAAGTTTGTAAATCATTAAGTTTAGTGAAAAACAACGAGCATGTATTCTCCCCCAAAACAGTTATAAAACAAGTAAAAGTAGGGGCCATGAACTCACCTTAGCCACAGAAATGCAAGGTCACAACTAACACGACTGGCATCTAGAGCATATCACAACGTTCTCAAAACACTCGGCACGAGGGTACACGAAGGTACAAGCACAACGGTACACAACGGTCTAGGATCGGCACAACCTAAAACGTATACGATTATCTCAAAACACGTCTCGCAAAATAGTAAAGTTTATAAAAGACAATGTGTCGTAGTTTTCGTGGATTACTTAGTTTCAAAACTTATCAAAAGCTTAGTTTCAACATTTCGTGTGGTGTGGTAAGAAGACATAGACTTGACATACAACTCACGCCAAAGAGGAATAGACATCGACATAGTCGAGAGAATACTGACGAGAACTCAAACCAAGATAGACAACCCTAGAAGTTTACGACAAACAAACATCTCAATAAAAAAATTTAGTTCGTACGTTTCGGTATTTACCCCGTTGTCCCAAATAACTTGTATAAAACATAACCGTTTTATAAAAATAAGTTTAACTAATAAAATTAGTTTTTCTCAAGTCGTCGAAACTTGGGTTAATCAAATAAGAAATTTCAATATTTAATAAGTTTATGTCTCGCTATTATTCTCGTAAATATTAGTTTTGGTTTTATTGAAGATTTTGTGTCCGGTCCGAGTCTAATATATTAAAGTCTTTTCGAGTTTAATATATTATACCGTCCCAAGTCTCAAAATGTCCAATGAATCCAATATCTAATATTGTACATCCGATAACGATCCATAATTTTCCAAACAATACAAATCCATTATATGTCCAAAGTCGAGTCGTAACCCATTATTCAAATCCAATTCAAAGTTTTTGTATAGTCCGAAACGTATCAATAATATCAATGTCGAAGCCAATAAAGAACTCGCTTGTCAATAATATTTTAACACCACAAGTTTATAACAAACATACTCTTATAAAATATGTTGGGCTTTAGCCCATTTAATCCACAATCCAAGTCCATCTTACTCAAAAACTGCTAAAAGCAGTGAACCTCTTTGACTCACATTTTACACACCAGTTTATAGCACTCTATGACCTTTCGATTGACCAAGAATTAGAGCTAGGCTCTCGGCACCTATGTGGGTTTCGAACCAGAAGCATAAAAACATAACAACTTATAACCAAAGACATATAGCAACACTTCTTATGCCGAGACCATGGGAGGTCTCGGCTTCAAATCTGTTGACAACGATAGACTCCAATCGGACCAAAATGGAATTTACAAGACTCACCGAGACCACTTGGTCTCGGTTAGGATTTACCTTGTTCGAACCAGTAGCGACCAAAAGTCACGACTCCCACCAAGTCCTAACATCACGACACCAAAACTGTAACGAAGAATGCATTTACTTGTTATGCCGAGACCAAGAGGTCTCGGCTTGAAACTGCTTACCGTGACAGCCAAACAAACGCGACCAAAACTAATTATAACTCAAGTATAGGATTAAAACTAGCATCTACAACACAACATTAAAATGTATATCGCTTAAGTCAAACCGAGCCAAAGCAAGTATGGGTCAACCCGACCCGTTTTCAACCCGAAACAAAAGACACTATTACAACAATTTTTCTTACCACTCGAAAATCCATATTAATCCATTTTAAATTCCAAAATAAATCCGTTTTATGTTCATCCACGAAAACAGTAACAAACATGAGTAAAATCAGTTCATCCAAAAATAATAAATAAGAAACGGGGTTTTCTCGATTTTTACCATGACGAGAAAGAGAAAGAGAAGAGACGGAAAAACAGCGGCTGTGGTGGTGGAGTGTTGACCTCGAACCAAACAAGCTTCTTGAACGACCTTCGATCTACACTTATCTTCAATAAAAATAGAGAAATGTGGCAGTGAATGGGTGGTGGTGATCGGTATCTTTAAGAAAGAAAGAAGAGGTGATGGTGGATGTGGAGTTGTTGGTGGATATGAAGAGAAGAGAAGAGGCGGCGGCAGTCAGCCGGAGATGGCCGGAAAAATGGCGGCTGAGAACCCTAGGAGGGGAGGCAGAGAAGATGAAATGGGTATAATAACCCTAAAAATCTTATAAAGTTGTTTATATAGGGGTAGGTTGGGACTTGTGGCAAACCCTAGCGCGCCCTCAGGGACTGAAAATGTATATTTCTTCATATCTCTAACGAAACGTAAACGAGACTAAATAATCGTGTTATAAATATTTCCCGAGCACCCGAAAGTTATTCCAAAAATCTTTAAAGTGTTTTTCCATTAATTTTGATTATAAATACGTGTACCTTTATTTCTCGTTGCCCGAATAAATTAATATTCGCGTTTAGAATAATTTTTCCAATAAAAAAAAAAACGACCATTCGTACGCCTCGTTTCTCACTAATAAAAAAAAAATAATCAAAACAAATCGTCGATTGTGCCAGTACGCGTTGTGTACGAATTTTACGTTTCTCGAGATAAATTCACGTTTTCAAACCTGATAAGTTCAGAAAGGATCCGTTTATGAGAAACAGGGGAAAGTCTCGTATAAAAATATATTCAGAAAATTACGGGTGGTTACAACGGATATATGAGGAACTCTGTTTTGTTTGCATACGCTGATGCATATTTAACTGAGATGATACTCAACCCCAGTCATGGTAGGATGTCATCATGAATGATGAAATTGCTGACTAGATGTGCTCGACTGAGAGCATTAATGCGTTATACATTAAAAGAATAAGAATACTTTATAGTTTGAGAAACTATTCAGATGACTATCTAAAGTAGGTGTTTTACTGGCTTCAAACACCCTATGGAATGTATTGTTGCGATTCTCGTCTTGTACTTGAATGTGCACATACAAAGGACAATCATCATTCAAACCTTTCATGAGTTTTGAAACAAGTATTCTCAAAGTTTACTCAGATGACTACTTGTTGTCTTGTACAACATGATTCGATCATGGTGGGAACATCGGACCCCGACCTATGAGTAGTCTTATACATATCTGTTTTTAGTATTTGGATAATGGAACTGTAAGCAGTCGTATTATACAATGAATTGATATACCGGGTATGATCGTCTTCATTTATACTACTGTGTTCTATATTTGCATGTTTAATCCATGAATAATTTATTTATTCGAAAATTATCCATTGTCGGTTGACGATACGGGAGTATCATCAAATTAAGACAAATGTGAGCGTGTTGGTGATTTATTTGCCACACTCACATGTTGTTCATTGGGATGAACATTGGATTGACCCAACCTACGAGTATTCACTACATGGATCGTCGTCAATAGTGAATCTCGCAAGAGGTTATGTCTCTTATCCTCAGACTTGAGATGCAAGCAGGTCTTGCACGTGTGGAATTTCATTCCTTGATATGGTTAAACGCTATCCTGAATAAGGTAGTTATAAAAGCCATTATCAGGAGTGATATGAAGCATGTGAATGACACGTGTAGTCAAAATGGGATTTGTTCCTCCACTTGCTTTGGAGTTAGATACTATTGGGCCCCTCGATGATTTGAAAAGATGTTTGTATGGCCGTACCCAACTGGGATTAAGATGAATCTTAAATCCACTTGGTAATCTAGTTCAATATCTATATCGAGAAACATAATAGTTGAACTATTAGAATGACTTTTGATCCATGTCTAATGTTCAACACGGTATCTGTAACAAAAGGATAGATGACATATAAACCATCTAAAATGAGACGTTTAAGAAACTAACCTCACATATTTCTAGGGGCAGTGGCGTGTTGCTAGACGCTAACCATTGCTTGTATAATTACTTGATTATTATGACGTCGCAAGTGGGAGCTGTTGGAGTATGCTCGTGTCATAATTACTAACTATATGGCTAGACATATGTGAGCCTATGGGGTCACACACATATACACTGAGGTGCCACTTTATATATCGTATTTACTGTATTTAAGATATATAAATAACCGTAAGTAACCAGGAACCGCTATTGGGCTTCTAATGAATAAGTAATGGACTTATTAAATTGGACTATGTAGGGTATTCACAATACATGAATCTCTAGTTTGAGGGTTGTATGGATCGAATAAGAGAAGATTTCTAGAGAGAAGTGGGAGCCTTTTTAGTGAGAGAAACACAAGTAATATTAGATTAAGTGAAAAGGTCCAACCCTTCCCTTGTGTGGGAAGGGATATATATACTACTACATATTATGTCCCTAGTGGACTGTGGAGTGAGCTGACAGTGGGGAAAGCCCCGACCCACTCCACAAATATAGATACGACTAATACTAATACTAATAATACTAAGCTAATATAGATAAGCCTACGAGCTATAGAAATGCTAATTAGATGCTCGGGGTGACCGAGCCTTCATCTGAATATTTATATTCCTAACAATCTCCCCCTAAGGGAGGTCACCCCGGAAATAATAATTCGAATTCTAGCATTCTTTCTTCTGAACATGTCTTTATAGCTCGTAGTCTTTGATTCTTCACACTCTAGTATCTTTGTGCATTCAGCAGTGATGATTTGATGACTGATCGATTGTCTTGGATGATTTTTGTGTATTCTTCGACTTTATCATCCAACATTTGTATTCAAGTCATCTTTCAGCAGTATGTTTCCTTGTGATGTGATAATCTTCGCGCCGACATGCTCACACTGGTTGGTGTCATGATCTTCAGCATCAGAGTTAGCAGAAGCCGTGTTGAAGGTCTTTAGGTTGATCATGACTTTGTTGAATAACAATGATGATGTAGTGTGAACATGTGGTGATGGATTGGCATCTTTTCTGCAACCGGCTACAACAGCAATCAGCTACAGCATTCCACAGCAACATCCGCCAGAAATACCTGCATACGACAGTTAGCAATAATTCGACCGGTACTTACAAGTTTGGACTTCGAGATCGTCAACAGCATAGTGTGAAGACTCTCTCTAATCCTTACCAAGACCGTTCCTAATCGAAAACCCACAGAGGGCCTTTTAAGATTTTACCGTAGTAAATCAACGATTAGGTGAGTCGCTGGAGATCACTCCACGACTGTAGACCGGTTGAAACCGCCGCGACCACAAAGCGTAATCCACGAGGAATTACCTAAGTGACCTGCTTTCAGGGGTGCTTGATGTTGACCCTGGCAGGAATTTCCATTCAATCATTGAGAATTACATAAGTAAATTCTCTCATAAATGTTCTGGCAGATTGCTAAGATCTGCGTAGGACTCTTAAGATTACAACTGGTGTCCTTAATGTTGAACACCCAGTGTAGAAATAATTTGTGTCCCTATGAGATCTTATTATGCATCTCGTGGCTCTAGACTCAATTGTGCGTTTTGATTTGGTGATCGGAGGCTGGAGAGGACTGCCACCTTTTCAATATCATCTAACTCGGAGTGAGAGAGATGATAGAAATGTATTGATCTCCGTGACAAGTGAAACAAGAGTCCTTTGAGGGACCTTGAGTGGCTAGGGAGGGTTGTGCAGCGTATCACTGGGTCCATGATACTTTGTCTTCAATGCCAGCAACCAACTAAGTGGTTCTGACAGCATATGTATTGACCCGGTTTCTGCCTAAGTTGTAAGGAGGGCTATTTCTTTTCACCCTTTCTCTTTACAATTCTTTTTCATTCTTCAACCCCTTCAGTGCTTACCGAGACTTCATTACTAGAACCTTGTTGGGTTTGTTCCAGTACTAGCTCCATCTCAGTCGGCACTTTTCCCTTATCCACTTATCTCCCTTTTTTTAATCATACCTAAGGACTTCTACACTAACTAGTGGATTGTCCCTGGGTAGATCCCTCCGGCTCTGGCGGGATCGTGGGAACATAAGCCTAACCTAACCATCCTTATAACTCCATGCATTAATACAAGTGGTCGGTCTTTGGTATTCTTCCACGATTGCCATAAAACCAAATCCTTGAAAAATCTCTCAAAGTGTTCATGATTCTGAAACGCATTTTTTGCAAACACTTGAGAGTTTTATATTTTTCAAATGCTCCCCCTCAACATGTGCTCGGTTGATTGTTTTATAAATTTGCACATGTTAGGCAGAGCTCGCACTTTTTGAATTGATTGATTTTCCAAGAATATGATCATCGCGAGACACGCTTACATCACTAGTAAACTAGCTTGAAATTATTACCCGTCCAGATCATATTAAAGGAAAGTCGCTCGAAATCGGTACATTCTACTTAGACACGTCCTTTGCGAGACACGCTTACATCACCAGATAAACTGGCTTGAAATTATTACCCGTCCAGGACATGTCCTTTCGACTACTGACTTTAGCTATCGTCAATTCATTGGTTAATTCTGAGTCACGGCCACATGAGATGCCAAATCCATTGTTTTGTTAAAACCATTTGCTCCCCCTCAATATGTGCATTGATATAAGAAAGATTTTAGCACATGTGGAGGAGCTTGCGTTTATTACCAAAACATTTTGCTCCCCCTCAATATGTGCCTTGATATACAAAATGGTTTGGCACATACTGGAGAGCATACATTAACATCCAAATCATCACATTTTATCAGATTCCATATTTAAATCACATTCTCTCCCCCGATCATAAATTTCAAACCTTTTGAGATTTGTGATCCCAATTGATTTAAATATATTTAGAAAAATTTGGGAGAAAATGTGGTCAGGTTTAAATGTATTCTGATTTTGAAGCATACTATGCTCCCTTTGAAACAGCGAGAGAGTGTCACTGCTGATGTTTGCACAAATGTGGCAAGGTGTCGGAAATTTGAACACATATGCTCCCCCTCAATTGATGATCCGTTTCCCATTAACATAGTTGTAGTCATTCAATTGAGCGACGGACATTTGTGAAAATTTAGTTCAATTTACCACCTTGTGTAACATCAAGACTCTCTTGAAGAATCAAACAAGATAGAGAATCTTGATGAAAAGAAGACTTCTCTTCTTATATACGAAGTGATGCACTGACACGTACATCAAGTCGGGAGAACATGGATATAAAGTAATCCATGCCCAGGTGAACATCACCCGGTTGGAGAAACAGCTGTCTTTTTGGCGACATGCTTTCCCCATTGTACAGTGCGGGTTGCAGTATGAAGTAACTGCAAGCCATTAAGACATGTTTTAACTGAATAGTATAACTTCTGCTCGAGCTTCATTTAAGAATCCGTGCCATTGTTGAATGACATTTCTAGATACGTAAATGTTATCGATAAACAGAAGACATGCCTAGGTAGAACTATTTTTGGTATTTTCTGATTTTTTTTCGATTTTTATGGTTTTTATAGGTTTTATATTTTTGTATTTTTCTTTTTGATTTAAGATATATACAACTATGTACAAGGATATAAGAAGACAATCCTTTACTCCTCCTTTTCTTCCTGAAGACACTTGAGGGTTTCTGGAGTCATGCTTTTCATGCCAAGGCGTGGGAGAATAAACTGAAACCTTTCTCTTGGGAGGGCCTTGGTGAATATATCAGCTAACTGAAACTCTGTCCTCACGAAGTATAGTTCCACAATTCCTTTTTCCACCTGTTCCCTGATGAAGTGATGCCTGATGTCGATGTGTTTTGACCTGGAGTGCTGAACATTGTTACAACAGAGAGCAATGGCGCTTTTGTTGTCACAATATAGGGGAATTTGGTTGTATGAGAATCCATAGTCCGAAAGCTGTGATCGCATCCAAAGGATTTGTGCACAACATGCAGACATAGCAATGTACTCAGCTTCAGTAGATGATATGGAAGTACTCATCTGCTTCTTAGAAGACCAACTAACCAACTTTTCCCCTAAAAATTGAGCTCCTCCTGAAGTACTTCGACGAGTGTCTTGACATCCCGCATGATCAGCATCTGCGTATGCCGTTAACTCCATTGCAGTGTCCTTAGGATACCAGAGACCCATATGAACCGTGCCTTGAAGATATCGGAAGATCCTTTTCACTGCTTCAACATGCTTCTTGGTTGGTCTGGATTGATACCGAGCACACATGCACACAGCAAACAGAAGATCTGGTCTGCTAGCCGTGATGTACATCAAAGATCCAATCATGCTTCGATACTGTGTGATATCAACTGGAATCCCTGAAGGATCTTCATCCAGCTTCGTTCTATCAACCATGGGAGTGTCAACAGGTTCACTTGAATGGAATCCAAACTTTTTCAGGATCTCGTTGGCGTATTTGGATTGATTGATGAATATGCCTCCGGGACTTTGAGAAACTTGTAGTCCTAAGAAGAATGACATTTGTCCCATCATGGACATTTGGAACTTGGAATTCATCTCCTTTGAAAAACTATCACATTCACCAGGATCTGTTGAAGCAAAGATGATATCATCTACGTATATCTGAACTAGCAGTAGATGGTTTCTTGATTTCCTGGTGAATAGTGTAGGATCAACAACACCCTTGGAGAATTTGTTTGCTAGGAGGAACTTGGACAATGTATCGTACCATGCCCGTGGCGCCTGTTTTAGCCCATAAAGAGCCTTCTTCAAGCGGTAAACATGAGTAGGGTGTTCAGCATCCACGAATCCTTCAGGTTGACTCACATAAACTTCTTCCTTTAAGTCACCATTCAAGAATGCTGTTTTGACATCCATCTGGTAGACTATCATATTACGACTAGCCGCATTAGCTAGGAAGATTCTTATAGCTTCAATTCTAGCAACCGGAGCAAACGATTCTTCAAAATCAATGCCCTCTTCTTGTCTAAACCCTTTAGCAACTAGCCGTGCCTTGTTCTTTAAGACATCACCATACTCGTCAAGCTTAACTTTGAAGATCCACTTTAAAGCAATGATCATTGCACGCTCCGGAGGAGGCACTAATTCCCATACTTCAAGTCGATCAAATTCATGGATTTCATCCTGCATAGCCTGGAACCAGCAATCTTTAGTCATTGCTTCTTTGGCATCTTTTGGTTCGACTTTAGACAGTACTGAATTGAAGAAGCACCATAGTGCATCAGTGGCTAGTTGATTACGTGTGGATACTGGACGTGAGGGATTGCCTATGATGTTGTCGATTGGATGATCACTGGTCCATTTCCTGAGATGGTCGTGAGGTTGTTGGTTATGAACAGATGTAGCAGTGCTGTGTTCCTCAGGTAAGGATGTGTCTGATGGATGTTCAGGAGCAAATATGTTTTCAAAAGGAACCTCTTCAACAGGAGCAAAAGGATTAACTTCCAAAGAGTTATTATCTGAAGATTCTTGCATTACCGGAGAAGTTTGAGTGTGTGATGACGAAGGCGATTGACTGGCAGCAGGAGCATTGTGACTGACTGATACTGAAGCTGCAGGTCCTTCTGAATCTTGTGGGGCTTGAACCTCATTCATAGGAATTACAGCTGATTCACTCGGGATGGTTCCATTTGTTGGCTCAAAATATTCATCAAACATGGGATCGAATAACTTCTTCAACTCCTCACATGTAGGTGGCGCATAAGAATCTTCAGGCGTGGAATTCTGTACAAGTCCTGAACTAATGGGTCCAGGAGACAAAAGGTGAAGATCGGGTCCAGAACTGATTTGTCCTGAAACAGGTAGCTCACTTAGCTCATCGAACGTAACATGAATGGTTTCCATGATTTTACGGGTTCTTTTATTGTAGATTCGATACCCTTTACTGTCTGGTGCGTATCCAACGAAAATACCTATATCTGCTTTAGCTCTTAACTTTCCCAAGTCTTGACTATCGTTAGTTGGATAGCAGAGTGCACCAAACACACGTAGAAAGGAAAGATCTGGTTTCTTGTTATGAATTAACTCGAAGGGAGTCTTCTCATGAACCGGATGAATTAGGGATCGGTTTTGAGTGTAACATGCTGTTGCAATAGCCTCTGCCCAGAGAAACATCGGGGTCTTTGAAAATATAAGCATAGTTCTTGCAGCCTCCACCAGAGTACGGTTCCTTCGTTCAACCACCCCATTCTGTTGAGGGGTGCGAGGGATACTTTTCTGATGCGTGATGCCAATACTTTCATAGAAATTACGGAGTTGTTGGTTAACAAACTCCGTACCATTATCTGTGCGGATGATTCTGACAGTTTTATCGAGCCTTACTTGCAGCTGTTTTATCAGTTTAATGATAACCTCTGGAGTTTCGTCCTTGGTTCTCAAAAACTTTACCCATGTGAACCGAGAATAGTCATCAACTATCACCAGAACGTACTTCTTTCCATTAATGGTTTGTATTCTCATTGGACCGCACAAGTCCATGTGGAGGGTATGAAGAGCTTCCATGTTGGTGTTGATGGTTTTAGGTTTGTGGGTTTGTTTCTTGCTTTTGCCCAGTTGACATGCACAGCAGAGATGATCTTTCTCATACTTTAGTCTGGGCATCCCTCTAACAAGATCTTTACGGGAAAGATTATTAATGGTACCGAAGTTCAAATGGTTCAAACGACGATGCCACAGCCATGATTTTGTTTTAGAGGCTTTAGAGAGCAAGCATATGGGAGAGGACTTCAACATTTCTTCAATTGAAATGGTGTATAGATTGGTGCCCCGACTGCCCTTGAGGAGATCTAAACCATCCAATTCTCTGACGAAACATGTATGCTTTCTGAAAGCCACTTCCAGATCTGAATCACAAAATTGACCCACAGAAAACAGATTGTGTCCTAGTCCTTCCACATAATATACCCTTGAGATTACACTGTTACCAAACACATAATCTCCATAACCCATAATAGCACCAAAGTGGTCGTTCCCGAATCTAACTGTCCCGATAAACTTTTTCACGAAGTTCTTGAGCCGTGAGCGATCCCCAGTCATATGTTTTGAGCAGCCCGAGTCCAAATACCACAGGACGATTTGTACGACCTGCATTTGAAACCAGACAACAATGGATAACTGAAAAATGTGGATCCCCACGTACAATTGGGGTCCATTTGGTCAGCACATACATATTCAGAAGCCACAGATTTCACAGATGCTACTGTCTTTGCTGAGGAGACGGAACTAGATGTAGGACAAGACCTAGATGGAAGGCATTGTGATTCTAAAGGCAGGATTCTACCAGTTGGTCTCCATTCCTTATTCTTCACAATTTTATGCATATTCATTTTAGGTAATGATCTCTGTTTTCCTAAATTGAATTTCCTTCCAGTGGGTCTCCATTCCTTAACTTTCACAATTTTATGCTTATTCATTTTAGGTAACGTGCACTGTTTTCCTAAATTGAATTTTCTTCCAGTGGGTCTCCATTGATAGCCTATGCTAGCAAATGTTTTTCCTGTTGCTTTCCAAACCTTTGTGCATGCTTCAGTTATCCTACCATTCTTATCGTGGGATGATGCAGAAGACGTCAGGAAAGACACAACACATTCATCATGATTAGCATAAATTAAACAATTGTCGCATGTTTTACAGATAGCATTAGAATTCGAATTAATTACAGTACTTTTGATACTAGAATCAACACGATTCATTCTACTCATTGTAAACTTATTGTTCCTAGGTTGGACTTCTACATTCTTCAAGTGAACATTCTTAGCTGGCGCAGTCATATCCTTTCTTTCATTTCCTCTAGACCTTGACCCGCTAGCTTGTGTGTCACTTTTTACTCCTGTAGAAGTATCGAAGGTAACATTAGTTTGTTTCTCTGTCACATGCCTTCCTGATAATGATGTGTTGGGTTCTGATGTTTTGGGTGGTAGATCAAAGGCTACATGCTTGTTCACAACATTAGATGATGATGCAACAAATCTATCTCTATGGCCTCTAAACTTAGGAATTGAGCCTATGGCATATTCTAAGTTTTCCTGAATCCTTTTCGTGAGTTTGCATGCATAGACAACTGCTTGATCGAGTGGCTTATCATTCCTATCCTCTTCAACTATCTCACGAAGTGTGTCAAGGCCTTCTCTAAGATGATCGAGATATGTTTGATGGGCAAGGCTGTTGTTTCTTAGCTTAAGTGGAATACGCCCAACATCAACATCATACTTTTTACTATCAGTACCCTTTGGTGCATCACAATTACAAGTGGTGCATGGCATTTTACCTTTCACCCGAGCCTTAAGATTCTCAATTTCATTTGTCAAAGAGGTTATTTGATCATTATGATTGCTTCTTGTAACTTTAATAGAATCATATAACTCCTTGAAATGTTGTTTAACCTTTGAATTTTCTTCTTGATAACACTCATTTTCATAATGTAGCTTATTTATGGTGTTTTGATATTGAAAATTCTGAGAATCTGAAGACGAAGGTTTATTGGTGCCATATACTTCACACTTGTTGGATTTCAATTGGGCAATTTGGGCCCTCAGCAGTCGAATCGTGTTCGTGTGAGCTTGAATTGTTTCATCACGTTTGCTTAATTCAAAATATGTATCAAACTCAGGAACATCCGTGGATGTCTTGACATTTGATATTTTGCATTTTTCTTCTAAGTGTTGATGTTTAAGTTGCAAGTTCAAATAATCAACTTCTAGTTTAGAAAAACGTTTAACCATGTTATCATGGTCGTCATTTTGAATTTTTTCAAGCAATTTCAAATTCTCCCCCTCAAGCTCAACAACACGATTCTGGGTGACATTTAACGCAATAGCATACTCATTAAATTGACAAGCAGACAATGCAGAATCAGTGACAGTGTAAAATACATCTTGTGCAATACATTTAGCAATCAAGTTGTCGTTAGTAATGAGTATGTTTTTTCTTTCAATCTCTCGACTCTTAAGTTCTATTGCATGTTCATTCACCTCATTTTCCATAT
Organism: Artemisia tridentata subsp. tridentata; assembly: GCA_021014915.2. Classification (NCBI taxonomy): domain Eukaryota; kingdom Viridiplantae; phylum Streptophyta; class Magnoliopsida; order Asterales; family Asteraceae; genus Artemisia; species Artemisia tridentata. The sequence goes on from CP139509.1 coordinate 331,811,622, forward strand.
CTTTAAATACTACTTTCATTTCATTTATTTCGGCTTTAAGGGCAGTTTGCAACCCTTCAAAGTGTTCTTTAAGTAGTTTAAAGAATGGCATGACCTCAGTTAAGTAACACCTTTTTGTATGTTCAAAACACCTTTCCCCTTCAGTGATGCCGGTTGGTGTGATTCTCTTCTTACATGTTTTATCAAAATCAGCAAACAGTTGCCAAAGCACATATAAGCTAATAAAGGTTTTGCATTCAGTGGGAAGAGACAAAGGCACCAAATTCCTAGGTGTATTGGGAGGATACACCGTTATGGACGCAACTTTTCGAATGAGGGGGGTGTTGGCCTTAAGTTTATCTTCCTTAAGTTTTTCACTATCTTGTTTCCAAAATATCTGTTCAGGTGTTAACTTCTTTTGAGGAGCAAACACAGTCAAACGATTTTCCTCATAATAATCATGGGGTTTGATTATTATTCGTCTGGCTATGCACTCGGGATCCCTCATTTTCTCATTCATTTTTTCTTTCGTTTTATCACTTAACTCATCCTCTTCATCAGTGTAGATATGCTCAGGTTGGTCATGAATAGGCTTAATCATTACATTACCATCATATAGGGCAGGTTGAAGTACTTGCATGTCCCTAAGGATGGTTGACTTTGGTTCACCTATCATGATTTTACTATGCTTATCACTCAGCTTTCTGTGCTTATGAATCATTTGAGCAGTTTGTATGGTTTGATTTTGTGTGTACAACTTATCTTCAAGCTTATTTTTTAACGTCTTGAGTTTAGAGAAATCATTTAAAAGAGTTGTTTCTTTTTGTTTGAATTCTTGCCTAAGTGTTGTTACACACTTTTGTGCTTCCTGTTTTTGTATGACAGACTGTTCTAGCTGACTTTTCAAAGAACTTAACTCTAATTTTAATGTTTCTTCTCGCACTCTAGACTCTTTAATAAGTGTACTCATTTGACCTTCTAATTTTAGCTCACGATCATTAAGCTCAAACTTAGCACGCTGTTCATACATAGCCACTTGTTCTTTATAGATGTTAAGTCTAGTGATCAAGTTATTATCAGGGACAGGCAATTGGTTCTCATGGTACTCACATGCATTATCTACATTACTAGCATTGTCTAAGGCACATACATTACTCATAGCACACACATCATTATTGACAAAGGATTCACCATTTGGTACATCAGGCGAGTTGTTGCTATTCAAATACTGTTCATATGAGACAATATTGCTATTTTCCATATCAACATCACTTGAGTCAGAAACAACCGCCTGATGTACTTCTTCGGGAATCTGATGTCCCTCGACAATATTATATGTGTCATAGATTTTTAGTACCTCAGAAATCACGGATGCATTAGAAGAACCAGCTTGACGAGATGAGGCTAGGGAAGACAAGTTAGCCATGAAGATAGTTTGAGCAGTAGGTTCATCATCCACATCAGAGTCAAATGCATCACAGTCATCTGCCTTGAAGATGTTAGGATCATTAAGTGCCAGATCCTGAACAGGTTTCTCATCCACATCTTCATCAAACGTATTTCCTCCATCTCCTGCCAAGAACAATAACTCTTCCTCATCCAATACAGCACCATTTTCTTGAGCTTGCATTAACAGCATCTTGTCTTTGAAGTAATCTGAATTCTGAGGACGTTTAGGTTGATTGCAGTTTCTAGCAATGTGTCCGAGCCCCCCACAATTATAACACTTGATCTGTTTCCCTTGCCCCTGATTGGCATTCCCTGCTCTGTTCTGCACATAACCTCGACCCATGTTTCTACCAGCTCTCCCTTGCACATTCTGGACCACAATTTTCCTGTCCTCCACCATTGCTAGATTGCGTGGGTTGGAAGAATTCCTTAACTGATTGTTGGTCTGAGGGAGTGATGCTTGAAACTGTTGAACCAGTAGAGATACTTGATTGGTGAGGTTGTCAATCATTTTGTCGGTCTGAGAGTAGCCTGAGTCAAGTTGTGAACTCATAGCAGGTACTTGTGAGTGAAGTTGGTGATAGCTTGGATAGGATGATGATTGGATTGTTGGTTGTACATTTGTCATGAAAGCCAGTGGGTCATTCGTAGTTGAAGGATTCAACTTTTCTCTCAGCACCCGATCATAGGCAGCATGCTTCTCATGTTGTTGCAGGTAAGCATACAGCTGTTCATAGTTAGTCTCCCTTAAACCTTTGTTGAGTTTGACAGCAGTAACAAATCTGTCCCATTCCGGAGTCATGTTGTTCACAAACTTTGAGTTAAGTTGGATGTTGGGCATAGTCATTCTGATCATCCTCATATCATTCACCAACTTATGAAATCTCACATAGTAATCTGTGACATTTTCTCCTGGGTTCATTTTGAAATGCTCGAACTCATCATACAGCTGTGACTCACGATCTTCCTTTGTGAGCTCTGACCCTGCCAACAACATTTTAACGTTGTCCCACACAGCCTTGGCTTCAGTGTTAAAATTGATGAGCTTGTATACATCCTTTGGAAGACCTTGAATAACTATGTTGGAGGCTCTAATATCGGCATCATACCTCTTCTTTTCTTCTTCATTAAGATCATTGTAGTTTCTAGGTCTGTCGATGCCCCAAGTTACAGTACCATCTTCACCAGTTGTAACAACGTCTCTGGTGGTACCCATCTGATAAGGTCCTTCGTCAATTGACTTAAGAATGTTAACACCATTATCTTTTCCCAAGCAGTAAAGTCTAATTCGTTGTGCCCAAGACTCATAATCCGTCCTATCTAGCATAGGTGGACGAGTGTCAGATCCTGCTGCCTGAATATCATCTGATGATGTACTTGATGTGGTAGCCATAGTAACTACGGGATTTTACTGATCTTGTGATTTAACCGAGAAATTGAATCTTTCGCGGGAATTTCTAAAATCACCAAGACACAAACCGCCTAGACAAACAGCGTAGACACAAACCGCGTATATGCCTAAGAGACAAACCGAGTTCACACAGGAGACACAAACCGCGTGTGCGCCGAAGAGACAAACCGAGTTCACACCAAAGACACAAACCGCGTGTGCGCCAAATAGACAAACCGAGTTCACACCGGATATACAAACCGCGTATGTGCCAAGAGACAAACCGAGTTCACACCAAAGATACAAACCGCGTATTCGCCAAATAGACAAACCGAGTTCACAATGGAGGTACAAACCGCGTATGTGCCAAGAGACAAACCGAGTTCACAATGAAGATACAAACCGAGTTCACACCAAAGATACAAACCGCGTATGACACAAACCGCGTATGCGCCAAATAGACAAACCGAGTTCACACCGGATATACAAACCGCGTAGACACAAACCGCGTACGCACCGTAGAGACAAACCGCGTTGGCACCAACTTCCAAACCTGTCACTATCAATGCCGTTTGTCCTTTTGCCTAAACTAGTATACAGACAAACCGAGTTCTCGATACTACACAAACCGCATTCAAGAGACGTCCAAACAACACAAACCGCATTCAAGAACACTTTCACAAAAACCCACGAATTGCTCCAAAATCACCACACTGTTCTTGGATCTGTGAATCCAAACACCAAATACCACTCTAATACAATCCTTAATCTAGAAAGTACAAAGAAAACTAACTTCTAATCACTAAACAAAGTACAAAGATGAGATTTATACTACTTAATAAAACCGAACTAAAACTTAAAAAAAAACTACAAATCTAACTAAATCTAACCAAGAAAAACCTAAAGAACTACACAAATTCAATATAAAACAGCCTCTAATCACTTAAACAAAAACACAAGATGAAGTATAAGCTACAAAACAAACCGAATCCAAGAGAAACTTAAAACCACAATTCGAACCAACAAAAAAAAACCTCAAGAACTACACCAATTCGTGAATACCAACTCTCATGGACCTAACCATGGCTCTGATACCAATTGTAGGGTATTCACAATACATGAATCTCTAGTTTGAGGGTTGTATGGATCGAATAAGAGAAGATTTCTAGAGAGAAGTGGGAGCCTTTTTAGTGAGAGAAACACAAGTAATATTAGATTAAGTGAAAAGGTCCAACCCTTCCCTTGTGTGGGAAGGGATATATATACTACTACATATTATGTCCCTAGTGGACTGTGGAGTGAGCTGACAGTGGGGAAAGCCCCGACCCACTCCACAAATATAGATACGACTAATACTAATACTAATAATACTAAGCTAATATAGATAAGCCTACGAGCTATAGAAATACTAATTAGATGCTCGGGGTGACCGAGCCTTCATCTGAATATTTATATTCCTAACAGACTAGAAAACAAATGGGAAGCCCATTTTGGAGCCCATGTATGGCCGGCCTTGTAAGGCCTTGTGGAAGGGATTTTGGTTTTGAATAATTAGAAAAGATACATGATTATCTCCATATAATTATCATAACTAATGACCAAGAAAACCTCTCTCTCTCCCCACTCCAATCTCACGGCACAAACCCTAATTCCCAATTAGGGTTTTTGTCTTTCATCAATCTCCATTGAATCTTGTTCATTCAAGGGTGCTTGATTGGTTACGGTGGTTGAAGGACTAGCATCCATTGGCGTACGGTGACGTGTAGTGTGTTTCACACTTAGAGGAGATCAACCTTATTGATCTCTTGGGTTTCTTGATCAAGTCGTGGGTTATAGTGTTGTTGGTGACTCCCGGATCACGCTACAAAGGTATAACTTATGTGTTTATTGTTTTGATTGATCATATGGCACTATGGATCCTTGTATGGTGATTTTTATCCGCTGCGTTTTATATTAATTAATTGTTAATTCATGTTTACATCACCTATACTTATGAGTTTATCAAACTCTCAGTAAACTTATAAGCCCAATAAATAAGCTTAGAAAAACCTCCCATTAAACATGAAAATAAACTCATATAAACTGAAAAATAAGTTGACAAGTGTGCTTATGATATATAAATTGAGTCAAATAAGTTCATAAGCCTATATACAAGCTTAAATAAACACCCCGTAAGAGTGCTTATTAGCCGAGTCAAATAATGGCAAAAGTCATCCAACACCCCCTGACAACTATTATATATATGTATGCAGGTAATGAAGGTTGGTGAAATCGGGTCATCTGAGGAAGTGTAACAGGCAATGTTACCATTATATGGAGCAACACCCAATTAAGACATCAGTTGCAGCCAAAGTTTCTGATCTACATGGCGGTGTACAAACATCAGTTGCAGGTAGTTTATAAGGTGTGTTTTTAATGGCTTTGGTCTATATTGATTTCATGTTGGAGATTAAGATTTACATTTTTCTTATAGATCTATGCTTAATGTTATGGGATCCATATGTAATTGAGCGTGTCCTTACTATTGTCATCGAGCTTATTTTGTTGTGTTGCCCGAGACATGTTAAAGGCAATTACAATAATTGGAGATTAGACGGGTGTAGACAAATAAAAACATTGTCGTATGATGCCTTTGTTCTATAAAATAGTTTTTGGTGTTTTCTCAATATAGGACATGATTTTCTTGAATTATTTGATTTGTCGAGACTATTATGTTTCTTAAACTTTATTTTTTTATTATTACTATTTATTTTTTATTTTTTTTTCTCTTTTGGGTTCTGTGAACAGGTGTGAGTGAATGTGTTCATGGTGATCGAGAGGTCTGGTGTTCTAATGTTTCTTGCCTAACGAGTGTTCCCAAAATCAATTACATATGATTGTTTGATGTTAACGTTCAAGGTAACAAGAATTTAGAACCCGCGTCTTTGTGTTCATTTCCAAAATATTGTTTTGTGAGCTACTTGGGGTTATTGTGTGCAGGTGTCTCTTGCCTGTGCAGTTTAGGCGACAACACATTCAAAAGGACGTACTAATTCAAGAAGTTGTCGCTCTCATTTCACAAAATCGGGCCTCAACAAGCGACAGTGGTACGCATGTGGAATATAACTCATTTTTTTTCTAAAACTTACTTTTAGATGTTAAATATTATGACCGAATATTAATAAACGCGCTAAAGTTATTATTGACACAGTGTCACCCGAACTTACTATTGTGTTTTCCCTAAACAAATGTGAAAATGGAAATATTCGGGTCACTGAATATCAATAGAGGAATAGAACCAAATATGACGTGTTTGGCAGTGTGGCGAGGTATTTGATGTACGAAAAGTTGCACTTCTTATTGTTTATATTTATGAATTAAGGCCATTAAATTACTGCTTTTTATGTAAAGTTTGTTTACCACTAAAAGATAATATGTTATGCATTGAATGTATTGTGTTCTTTTATTTTTTTAGTTCTGCAAATCGAAATGATGGCACTGCTGCGTTTCGTGACTATGATCGGGGCTTGCTAAAAAAGTTTTCATTTTGGCAAGTCATCGGGCTGAACTAATGGAAAGGTCCGACAACGCTGAGGCTTCCCACGAACAGCTTACTAAGGAGTTGGACGAAAAAAAAGAAGTCCGCAATATGTACATGAAGCAACAATCTGAAAACCAGGTTTTCTTTTCTTTTTTACAATAACAATCGCCATTGCGAAATGCTACGCATGTTGTCTCCAATCAGTTGTTGGTCCATAAATAGGAACCTGAATAATGCATTAAGGTTAGCAATAAGCAACTTTCAGGCCAAAACGTATCTGAGTTGGATTCGGAAGAGACGACTTTACATGAAAAAAGAGCAAGGGGTACATTCCATATATTGTCCTTAAGAGAGGCATGTGGGTCGGTTTTTACAAAACAAATGTTTTATATAATTAAGTTGAAAAAATAAGCAATCCTTAAAACTACTTATTATGTTTGGTTTCTTGCATTTTGATAAAACGACAGGTTTTAAGACCTCTTTGCTTATCGAAACACCCCTTTAATGAACATCAAGTGCAGTAAGAAAAACTACGAATGTCCCAACAGATATTCGGGTTGAGGTAGATATATTCTTACGAATTGTAAGGTGTTAAAATGATGAATGATGTTAATAAGTAGGCCATGTACACATAAATAAACAAGAGTAAATTGCATAAATCGTCCTTAAATTTTGGCAAAATTGCATGTTTCATCCCAAACGTTACGAAAGTGCAAGGATCGTCCATGTGATTTCCACCTAATGAACACTCTTTACTTAATTAGTTAAATGAATGGCATTATTAAATTTTAGAAACTAAGTAGCCATGGCATCAGTTAGATATTTTGTAAGATATAATCCTTATAACCTTTCACCATTTGATTTTAACTTCAAAATGAACGTCGTGTGTCAACTTTAGGAACTTGATGAAAATGTTGCCTATTACTGTAGTAATTATGCTATCAAATGATGATAGTACTGGGATTATTAGATACTCATTCATGTTAATATAAAAAGTGCAAACATATACTGTTTCGGATTGTATACAATAAAATTGTGCCTCCCAATTTGCAGATTTCGTATTATGAAAGAAGAGCTGCAAGCCAACAATATGTCAAACTGATCACATATGACCTAAGAAGATTTATAGTTTTTGTGATTTTACTAACTTTTGTGGTGAGAATAAACACACTGTGATAAATTTAATTTACTCATCTGAATGAATCTTTGTTTGATTTATTGAACCAGATTAGTGAAGATAGCTGAGGATGAAAATTGACTTTATCTGATGAAAGTTACAAAGATAAAAATTAATGAGACAACAAATTTACATGTGTTTCATGGATTATTATACATGAGCACAACTCAAGATAGATGTCGTCATTGCTGATAATACATATGCACGGCTCAACATGGATGCGATCGTTGATGATTACACATGTGCACACGTCAAAATGGATGACGACGTTGATGGTTATACATGCGCACTCCTCAAACTAGAACTAAAATTATAACATGTTGTTCAAGATACAGATGTTTGCAAACAAACATACATGCACCTGTACATACATCATTGTACTTTATCTAGATCCTTTTATGTGCTCTAATCGAATTAGATATTATATGATGATGAAATTTGAATTATTTTCAGCTGTTAAATTTATTTTTTACACTCCTTTTAATGGGCATACTCTTATCATGTTTCAGGGGAAAATGAAGGTGTTGTACGTAGGCCTACACATGAAGGCGAACATCATAATATACTTCGTAAACGAAATGTAATGATATGGTACCAATCAGTTAGGAAGACAATACCTTTATGGTACTCAATAGTAATTTCTTTCTTAGTGTGTCATTTGGCAAGGGAGCCAAACGGTTTCTTCAATAGAAGAACTAAATATAATTGGACTGCAATCTTTTCATATCGGATGATGTTCGATTCAGATGCATACCTTAATATAACCCAAATGTAGAAATAACCATTACAAAAAGTATCATTCAGTTGTGTTTTCTAACATAGTAGTCAACTTTGTGAGATGACAAATATGAGCCTCAATCTGAGATGTTGCGTAATGCGTCATAAAACACTTTTCAGCTTCTGAACTCACACTTATCAGGCTCCGAGTAACATGCCTGACCCAAATTAAATCATCATATTAAAAAGAAAAAGTTTAACAAATAAAGAATAATTCACAACATCTTTCACATAATAATACGAGTTAATTATTACTAAAGAAACTAAGAAATAGACAACAACATGAATACACAACAATATACTAAAATATATAATTAACAACATCTTTTACAAATCATTACATAATTCATATATCAAACTAAACACATATAATTAACAATTAATATAAACTCCTTAAGTAATTATTTACACACAAATACAATATTTTGATACATATGTCGCATTATTCAAACTTATTACGCTAAAAATAAACAACATCGACAATTGTTAATCGCTAAATAATCCAAGATTCGTTTTTTATGTGTCTCGGTGATTAACAATTATAATAAAGAGAGTCAAAATTACAAAATAAAAAATTACAAAGCATGAAACAAACCAAATGATGTGGGTCACTTGGAGACTAAAAGACATGTAGACCAGCGAGACTTGGAAAAGGAAGAGGAGAATTATTTCAATGTGAGGTATCATATTCATTCCACTATCTTATTTTAAGGTTATTCTAAATATTAGATGATGATTTAATTATAATAATTTATGCAGTCACATACTAATTGTTAGTATAAAATTTAAAGACCAGTCAGCCGTTGAGCAGTACAAATGGCAAGAAAATAGGGGAGTCGATGAAGAATCTATCATTCATAACCTTTTAAGGGACTTGCAAAGGGATATAAAGTGTCACCTCTGCCAACAATTACTTCTCCTAATATCACAATTGGTCTTTAGTATAATTTGTTTGTTATAGGTATAGACGCCTTAATGATTTTTTAGTGGTTTAGGTTATGTGATGTTTTTCAAATGGCCTGATTGTTGTTTAAAGTTTGTCAAATAGTGACGATGTACGAGCAGTTCTATCTTCTTATTTAATATATAAAAGAATTTGTCTAACCATTTGAATGCTTGGTGTTTGATGTGTTATATGTTTATGGTAATGGAAAAAACTCTATACCAGCCGGTGATAGAATGTGCAATTCCTAGATCATTATGAAATAGGGGCGTATGATGAAAGCATGAAGTGAATTTGTGGCCGAAACAATAGTAAGAAACTAATGTCTGTTTACAAATTCAGGCATGCACGAAGATCATTGATCATGTGATATTTGATTATTACCTACGGAGTATGTTTGATTATTTCCTTATTGTAAGACTATAAAGTGTACATTGACGGTATCACTAAACCCGGTATCATTTGATCATGTGATATTTGATTATTACCTACGGGGTATATTTTAAAATATAATTTTACTAACTTCTTACGCTATAGAAGAATATTCCAACGCTAATTATAAGACATGGCCGCCCATCAGGCGGGCTTATATAATGCCCGCCCATTAGGCGGGCTTTCATGGATGCATGTGTGGTTCACGAAATGTGGCTTAATATATTCACATGGATTTATATCAATATCTTTGTTGTATTTTTTAGTAAGAGTCGGTCAAAGAATGAATGGAATATTAAATAAAATCGACATCAAAATAATTTTTCGTTAACTGACACCCTAAAAATTATAATTATAAGTCATGCCCGCCCATCGGGCGGGCTTTGAAGTCTAGTGTGTGTGTATATATATATATATATATATATATATATATATATATATATATATATATATATATATATATATATTTTTTTTTTTTTTCTTTTTTCTTTTTTTTTTTCTCTTTTTTGGTTTTATAAATACATGTTTAAGGTGTGCTGCCACAACATAAAATGAACCTGGCACTAGTGCATATATTAGTATTTCAATATGCATCTAAAACTCCTGGAAATGTTATAAACAAATTATGTACGGGTTACTTAATGCACACATCTGTTAGTTTTGTAGACATAAAATAATAGTTGTGTGTTAGGATCGAACTCGAGATCAGGGGATTGCACACTTTACGTATGAGATTAGAAGTTGTGTGTTAGGAACGAACGTTAGTATTTAACGAAAGTGACTAACGATCGTTAAATAAGAAAAGGAAAGGGACTAGAATGAAATTAGAAGTCAAGAATGTTTCGGATCCCCCTAAAACCATAGGGCCGATCGGTTTGATATATGGGTTACCAAATCCATATCAAACTTGGACTCTAAGTTTCATTCACTATATAAGCAAACCAAGGTTATAGTTTTTGACATCTCTTGTGCACACAAACTAAACCTAAAAGTTTTCTTCTCTTCTCTTGTTCTAGTCGATCGACATAAACCCTTCTATAGGGTCGATCGATTTTTTTTATTAAACAAAAAGTTTGGTTTAAGTTTTGTGATTAATTTACTTGCATAACTTTAGTTTGTGTTAGTACGTGTGTACAAGAACGTGATACTTACACACTATTGTAAGTATCTTGGATTGAATTGCAAAAAAGGTAAGGGGCAATTCGTGTAATCCGTTTAAACCCTAATTAGGGTTCATCACTCTTATTGCTCGGTTTGATTCTTGTTTTGCTAGAATCATCAAGGTACGCTTACTTTTAAATTCGGTTAATTATTTATGTGTTATGTTTCCTACGCTTTCGCAATGTGTTCTTTGATGCTTTTATATTTATATGAATGTCATGATATAATAATTCTAACAGTGGCATCACGAGCCGTTATAACATGTAATTAATTACCGAAAACACATAAAAAACGAATCTTGATTGTGTTTGAACATGTTTTGGTCGATTTAGGGTTCAAAATCCAATCGAACCCTAATTTTAATTTAGGGTCGATTGCCCTTAATTAATTTTTAGGGTTTATGTTGGTTATTTAATTTCATTAGAAACCCTAGGTTTAACATGTTTATGTGTTTGTAAGTGATCTTGTGGCAATTTGCTAATTGTTAGGTAGAATCCATGCAAACGTGCATGTTTGGCATGGATTCACTGTTGTGATGATTTAATTGTTTTTCACATGTAAGTTAATTGATAGATGTCGAATTGGGGAATACTCCAATTAATTAAGTAATCAATTATGTGTAACGTGGTGTATATTTAATTATGACTAACGCAATCGATACGTCGATGCATGTGGCTCACTTACCATTATAAGTGATAGTCTTAGTTAAATATACGCATAATTAAATATAGATTGATTATTAATAGGTTATCAAATTAATTTGCATGTGGCTAATTGTTTACATAATTAATTGTTAAGTTATGTGCGTTATTTAGTTGTTTATTTTTATTATTACTTGTTTTTGTTTAATTGTAAGACATGTTTTAAGCAAAAAGGGTAATTTTTTAATAGAAAATAAATTGACTAAATAATGGTGAAACTTGATGTAATAAATTATGAATCTTGCAAAGTCTTATGTGCCGATAGTGGTTCGCTTCGCACGGTAATTTGCTCTCAGGCGAGACTAGCAAGGTTATAATTTATAACATGGTTTTTAAGACTAAATTCATAAACTTTTAATTGATTGCTGACTTTTGTACCAATAGTACGAACAACTCACCCAATTGTGACAAACTATAAGAAGGGTTTAAGTAGAAACAGGTTTTTAATAAGATTCTCTCTGACCTTTGTTTCTACGCTCCTTTGTGCGTCAAATTGGAGCTACCAAGTACGACTATTATATGTAAAAAATCACCTTAAGGTTGAATTGACCTCAATTCCACATGCCACTTTTGTGGTAATTATCCGAATAACTTGGGTCTTTTGACTCATGCAGTAGTAGGATATAGTGGACGATAATTGTAAGTAATTATTTGATTGGTGAACCCAATACCTCAATTAAAACTTTGTTGATTTAAATCTTAGCTTAAAATTTGTAAATAAAAAGGTTTTCAAAAACTTATGATACAAAGATGTATGCATGCTTATTCGTACATATTTTGATTATAAACATCAAAAATCTAGTACACTTTAAAATTAAGTTAATGCCATCCAGTTAAAGAACACTTGAAGTAGTAATTTAGTCATGTGAGAGCTTGGACTAGATTACAATGGAAAGGTAAATTTCATACTTTCATTACTAGCAGATCAACTGATGTAATGAGATTATGGTAGTTTACAGTTTTTTAATTAGACAACTTAATTGAGTTGTAGGTGAGAGCTTGGACTCAAGGCATAAGATGGGGATAAAACATGCTTATATTGGAAATTGTTTGCCAATATAAATCCTATAGTGATCTAGGAATTGGAAATTGTTTGCCAATTATGTCACACCCCAAAAATCGGGTCCAGCGGAATCATACATATCACGGGGGTGCTACTTAATTGGTATCACAACACAAGGTACAAAGAACGGTTTTACCTCAACCGTTTAGAATAAAATTTATTAACAAAAAGTGTTAAATTTACATTATTCAAAAGTAGTGCAGAAATAGGCCCATAAAATAAGTAAAGCGGTCCCAACATATAAATAAGAGTCGTCTATCGCCTTAACCTGAAAATACATGCTAAAAGTGTCAACATGAGGTTGATGAGTTCATAGGTTTGTGAATTAAACCACGAAGCTGTGAATAATGAAGCGTAGGACAACAGTGAGCAGGATATACAAATGTGAGCACATAACAAACTAGCAACAACTGAACCTCAGACTACAAACACGCATAAATGATCCACACATAGATTGGGTGCCACTTCCCAAAATCATACTGGGTGCCATTTCCCAAAATGTATACTGGGTGCCACTTCCCAAAATATATACTATCAGTGCATCACTGAACAGTTGCACACGTTCAAGCCAAGTCACACAAATTGAATTCACATAATAAGGCACATATTGCAATCAAACACACATATTGTCCAAAATCATGAAACCAGTAGGTTACAGCATGAAAGCATTCAAAAGCATTGAGCTTAGTGAAAAACAACGAGCATGTATTCTCCCCCAAACCAGTTATAAAATAAGTAAACGTAAGGGCCATGAACTCACCTTAGCCACAGCAATGCAACATTTCATGACTGACACAACTGGCATCTAGAGCATATCACAACGGTATCCGGAGACAGGCACAACGGTACATGGAGGTACAAGTACGACGGCAACTATGACACATGGCACAACGGACTCAGCACAACCTAATAATATAAAGACTCGACTCAAAATATATTCTACGTGGAAACTAAAAGCGTAAAAGTCTCCAAAGGTTAACTATTTCCCCTTCCAAAATCAATCATTTCCATTTCAAAATAATCCAATCTCATTTCCAAAAGAAATTTTGTTTTATCTGTTTATCAATGTTTGGTATCATCGTTCATGTGACGGAAGAAAGACATGACTCAAGAGTACGCACACCAAAGAAGAGTAAACTAACGAAATCGACGAGAAAAACGATACAGAACGCAAGACGAAACGACAGGGTCAAACTAGATAAATTACACAATTCAAACACACTCAAAACAAATGAATAGATTGGTAGTCGTCGGTATTTTCCAAACATCCCGTTAAGTTATAATTCTTATATGTTTTATATAATAAAACATTAATTCGCCATGGCTCGTCCCCAAATGGAACGTTACCATGTCGAGCGATTTATGAGTTTACCAACGTTTTAAAGTAATAACTATTACCATATATTCCCAAGAAATTCCGACTACCAAACATTCAATAATAAGTCCCACAATTAATCTAAGTGGTATTCCTCGACAAGTAATCCAATAAACCCAAATATGGTATCCTACGGGTAAACGTGACTCGAAACGTCCAATATCCCTCGTGTTTTTCCATTTTTATCCAAAATTTAATAACCGCACATTAAATTCCCTTTTTGTCACCACATATTAAATAACAAATTAAATTTGCTAATTAATATTTCAAATAATTTTAATTATCATTTCTTTTCTTTTCGCTTACGTCGAGTCAAAATATAAGTCAAGTCACGAGTTATTTTCCCGTTTAGAGTCACAATACATCAACAATTCCCTCGGGTCTAACTTAGTTCCTGGACCCCATAATAACCCATTATAACCCCTTTGTCACACGGTCGGGTCAACAAGTCAACATGTTCAAGCAATAATGTCCAAATACAAGTCCAAATCAATTTTTCGGCTTGTTGAGGCCACGCCGAGACTACAAAGTCTCGGTTAACACCCGACATTGCTCAAACCATCACATGTAATAATTCAAGTCCATATATCAAGCAATAATTCAGCCGCTAATCATACGGCTCAACCTCAATATCCAACACTAATCCGAATCCAAAACCACTCTTGACACAATAACAACAACAATAATAAACTCACCACGCCGAGACTACAAAGTCTCGGCTTCGAACCAACATTGCCCACGAACAATACCAATCGGACCCAAGATAGCTTCCCTCGCCGAGACTACGGGGTCTCGGCTATGAACCATGTCGCGTAGAAAGAACCAGTTGGACAATAACACCAACCCAAATCCTAACCAACTTCAAGAATAATTAAAACCCACTTGCAGATTTAGCTCTAGCCGCGACTCGAAACCAACAAAACTAAACCAAATAACATTTAGTACCAAAATAAGCTCGTGAGCTAATTAATAAGCTCGAAACCAACCAACCACTAGTCATACGAGAGTTTTAAGCTCAACGAAACTAAGAGAAGAAAGAGACGCGGCACGAGATGATACCACAAGTTTATACACGTTTTATTAATAAAAACTCATTTTCATTTTGTTTTAACCTCCACCGATTCACAAGGGGCTGTGAATCGGTGGTTCTTTTACCTTTTTCACTTAGATCCGGGCCCAACACTTACCAATACGCAACCACGAGACGAGAATTAGGCGGTGGTGGCGCGTGTGAGTGGGTGTGACGGATTTCTTGAAGCGCGTGGACTTCAAAAACGTGATCTCAACATCAATCTAAAGGCGGGTGTGGTGTTGTTTTAGTGGTAGAGGTGGCGGTGTACACTGTGGTGGTGGTGTACGGCGGCAGGGGAGGGGTGGCGGCTGGATAAGCTAGTAAAGGTAGGGGTCATGAACTCACCTTAGCCACAACAATGCAACATTTCACGACTGACACAACTGGCATCTAGAGCATATCACAACGGTATCCGGAGACAGGCAAAATAGTACACAGAGGTACAAGTACGATGGCAACTATGACACATGGCACAACGGACTCGGCACAACCTAATAATATAAAGACTCGTCTGAAAATATATTCTACGGGGAAACTAAAAGCGTAAAAGTCTCCAAAAGTTAACTATTTCCCCTTCCAAAATCAATCATTTCCATTTCAAAATAATCCAATCTCATTTCCAAAAGAAATCTTGTTTTATCCGTTTATCAGTGTTTGGTATCATCGTTCGTGTGACGGAAGAAAGACACGACTCAAGAGTACGCACATCAAAGAAGAGTAAACAAACGAAATTGACGAGAAAAATGATACAGAACGCAAGACGAAATGACAGGGTCAAACTAGATAAATTACACAATTCGAACACACTCAAAACAAATGAATAGATTGGTAGTCGTCGGTATTTTCCAAACATCCCGTTAAGTTATAATTCTTATATGTTTTATATAATAAAACACTAATTCGCCATGGCTCATCCCCAAATGGAACGTTACCATGTCGAGCAATTTATGAGTTTACCAACGTTTTAAAGTAATAACTATTACAATTTATTCCCAAGAAATTCCGACTACTAAACATTCAATAATAAGTCCCACAATTAATATAAGTGGTATTCCTTGACAAGTAATCCAATAAACCCAAATATGGTATCCTACGGGTAAACGTGACTCGAAACGTCCAATATCCCTCGTGTTTTTCCGTTTTTATCTAAAATTTATTAACCACACATTAAATTCCCTTTTTGTCACCACATATTAAATAACAAATTAAATTTGCTAATTAATATTTCAAATAATTTTATTTAACATTTCTTTTCTTTTAGCTTACGTCGAGTCAAAATATAAGTCAAGTCACGAGTTATTTTCCCGTTTAGAGTCACAATAC
Organism: Artemisia tridentata subsp. tridentata; assembly: GCA_021014915.2. Taxonomy (NCBI): domain Eukaryota; kingdom Viridiplantae; phylum Streptophyta; class Magnoliopsida; order Asterales; family Asteraceae; genus Artemisia; species Artemisia tridentata. The sequence continues at coordinate 331,827,984 of CP139509.1, forward strand.
ATCAACAATTCCCTCGGGTCTAACTTAGTTCCCAGACCCCATAATAACCCATTATAACCCCTTTGTCACACGGTCGGGTCAACAAGTCAACATGTTCAAGCAATAATGTCCAAATACAAGTCCAAATCAATTTTTCGGCTTGTTGAGGCCACGCCGAGACTACAAAGTCTCGGTTAACACCCGACATTGCTCAAACCATCACATGTAATAATTCAAGTCCATATATCAATCAATAATTCAGCCGCTAATCATACGGCTCAACCTCAATATCCAACACTAATCCGAATCCAAAACCACTCTTGACACAATAACAACAACAATAATAAACTCACCACGCCGAGACTACAAAGTCTCGGCTTCGAACCAACATTGCCCACGAACAATACCAATCGGACCCAAGATAGCTTCCCTCGCCGAGACTACGGGGTCTCGGCTATGAACCATGTCGCGTAGAAAGAACCAGTTGGACAATAACACCAACCCAAATCCTAACCAACTTCAAGAATAATTAAAACCCACTTGCAGATTTAGCTCTAGCCGCGACTCGAAACCAACAAAACTAAACCAAATAACATTTAGTACCAAAATAAGCTCGTGAGCTAATTAATAAGCTCGAAACCAACCAACCACTAGTCATACGAGAGTTTTAAGCTCAACGAAACTAAGAGAAGAAAGAGACGCGGCACGAGATGATACCACAAGTTTATACACGTTTTATTAATAAAAACTCATTTTCGTTTTGTTTTAACCTCCACCGATTCACAAGGGGTTGTGAATCGGTGGTTCTTTTACCTTTTTCGCTTAGATCCGGGCCCAACACTTACCAAAACGCGACCACGAGACGAGAATCAGGCGGTGGTGGCGCGTGTAAGTGGGTGTGACGGCTTTCTTGAAGCGCGTGGACTTCACAAACATGATCATCGATCCAAAGGCGGGTGTGGTGTTGTTTTAGTGGTAGAGGTGGTGGCGTACACTGTGGTGGTGGTGTACGGCGGCAGGGGAGAGGGTGGCGGCTGGATAAGCTAGGAGAGAGGAGCTAGGGTTTTTATAAAAAAAATGAGAAGGGTAGGTTTTAAGTGGGTATATATATATATATACTAGTTTATAAGCCCGCCCGATGGGTGGGCATGATTTGTAATTTACATTTTAATTTAGTCATGTATGTATATTATTGATCTTTTACAGTTATAATTTATGCGTTAATAAAAAGACATGCATGACTTATATTCTTTTGATGTTATTAGTCAATTGAAATTCATATTTAAGGATGGGGAGGTTATTTAATATTTTGATTGTATTAGTTTACGTTATTTATTTTCTTATATAATTTAGATTTTTTTTCCCCTTTTGTAAGTGAATATTTAATTTATTGTTTATGGTGTTTATCTCTTTTGTATATACTGTTTAATAATGCATGAGTCGCATAGAAAAACTTAATTTTTCTTTTGATTGTATTTGTTAACGGAAATTCATTTTTATGTGCAGCTGGCTTAACTAATACGGAGTATTTGATTGTATTTATTAACGGAAATTCACTTGTAAGGACGGAATGCTTAAGTAATATTTTGTGGTCATGACTTGTAATTTACATTTTAATTTAGTCATGTACGGATATCAGTGATGTTTTATATTTATAACTTATGTATTAATAAAAATGACATGTCTGACTTATAGTTATTCCTGTGATGGTATTAGTCAATTGAAACTCATATTTAAGGACGGGGAGGTGAATTATTATTTTGATGGATTATGTAGGTTTTTTTTTTTTTTTTAATTATATAACTTAAAACAAAGAAAATCGAAGCTAATATCATATAACTAAGAACACATGTATAACTTAATTATTATTAATTATATTGAGTTTTTTTATATTGAATAAAAAAAGACTAAACCATCAAACATCGTCTATGTGGTTGAT